>JASAMW010001674.1:0-38398 GCA_030247985.1 Epsilonema sp. ZAB3_2 | reverse complement strand
GGGATGTTGTGTGGTACGTACATACGTAGTTACTGTATAAATGTATGGTACATAGATCTGCACTTTCACATAAGTCTAACCAACCTCCTAATTCGATATTCCAACGAGCCGAAATAGATGAACCGTTTGAACGTTCTTTCTCGCGCGGAAAATTATTAGTCTTAGTAAACCGGAAGTTCCTACTTCCTCTTTTCCAGCTGCACTGGGTTCTTCACCGAAACATACTGTATCTGGGTTGGTTCTAGGCGATATACGTATGTATATACAGTAACAGAATAACTTTAGCGTTATCAATTTTTTTCCATTTCTGGTGCTGTTTGCAGGTGCGAAAAGTTTTAGGAGATCAGTTTATTTGCCTCAGCGGCCCTTAGTACAATTTGCACTCTCTGTCTGTTTCTGTTCTTACCTTTAGAAAGAGTTCCACAACCGTTTATGGACGTTACGTTCAATTACACGTACTGTACATACACGTTCGCTTGCTTCGTACCTAAACTCCGGATAGGCAAAGTCTTTGTCGGAGTCGGAGCTTAAATATTTCCGCCTTGCTGATTTCCGTTTGAGTGCCCTCTAAAAACCGTTTGCTGTATGTGGCAATAAAAAGAGGGTGGTATACCCATCTGTTCTTTAACCTCTAAGCTAGTCAGCAGCTACATGTATGTAGCCAAACATTCTGTACTATGGCTTCCTCATCACATTGATAGTATGTACGTTAAGCAGCGGAAGCCCCTACCTTTCCCATTGACACTTTTCAACACCTGGGAGTCTGAGAGGGAGGATGAAGCCTGAAAGGTTAAGCTGCCATTGCTGACTGCTAAGCTAACTGAGTATGCTGACTGATATTGATAAAATAATCACCAATTCTTGACATTCCTCAGTCTCCCCAGCAAAGATAGAGGAGCAACAACTGTAATGTTCCGTGTATTGCCCTCTCGTATAGATAACCACAGTCGTGTGAATATTACAATACAATGCGTATGAACGAACACCCAGACCCAAGTGTGTTGATACTAGGTAGTATGTCTGATACCAAACTGAGTGATTCCCCTTTGAATTGCTGCTTGCCAAAAATGTATGGGCTATTGACGGAACATTACAATATACAAACGGGCCCCATAAGTTTACCCCCACACTTTTCGGATGCTCATCAGTTTGGCTGCTTTACTGGATGGTGGGAAATGTACGGTATCTTGTGAACATTGCTCGAAGTTGCTGGAAATTTTGGCGCATAGTGCAATATTGTGTTCTGATAATGTAACAGTGGGTACATACATAGAAAGGTAGGTAGGTACATACATAGTAATAGCGTAATAGTAAGGCTATTCTTTTGCGCTGTGCTTTATCCAATCCAGTTTGTTGCAGTCACGTCATTGCAATTGTTAAGATACGTAGTACACTGATTACGGTAACTACTACTGTCGGCGATTTGTGTATGTGTACAAATCATCAAGATAAATTTTTTTCTCCATGCTCAAAAGCTGTACGTGTTTTTTTGCCCGATATGACGGAAAAAGTTTCTCGTTGGATTAGAACACAAGACAAGATCCGACCCGGTTGTCAAACGAGCGATGCCTCAACTTTGACAAATTAGCCTCCTCTGCCATTGTCATTTGTCGTTTATGCTTTCCTGTTGCTCCATGATTATGGATCGGATATATTTCTCTGCTTTTTCCAATTTCCCCGACAGCGGCTTTTCATTTTTCGCATGTAGGCCTACAGTATGCAACGTAGTTACGTACACCAACATACAGTACGTAAACTGTACTGTATATGCTGTAATCATGTGTATGCCCAAATAATGTGAGGCTTCTGCTTTACCAAGAGTTCCCGCTCCGGATTTAGCAGGGAGGATTAGTCCGTGTCTATATTGAGCGTAACCCCCGAGTCGAAACCACGCGTGTTTTTTTCAGGCGAAACGCCCAACAGCAGCGAAACGAAGCGGAAAGGAAAAAAGAAAAGAAGAGAAGATTTTTCCTTTTCTTTTCCGCTTCGTTTCCTGCTGTCGGGCGTTTCGCCTGAAAAAACACGCGTGGTTTAGACTCGGGGGTTACGCTCAATATAGGCACGGACTAATCCTCCCTGCTAAATCCGGAGCGGGAATCCTGAGTTAGAAGCAAAGAATTGTAAACGCACAAGTCCCCTTTGTCGCTTTTGGGGATACCTCTTTTAACCCTTTACTGCCCTTTGCCACCTTTTGGCGCAATTGTTTGATCGGCCGGATTTTCAACTTTTTCGTGGAAGCAATATATTGCCTGGCCTCTAAAAATGCCAAACCGGCCGGATTTTCGTCAAGCAATATCAGGAGAAAATAAAAACCCTCTGATATTGCCTCCACTTTTTTAGGCAATTTAGTACTATTTTTCATTTTGTACTGAATTGTTTTTTAATTGGTTTTTTTTGTACGAAGAGGCCTGTGAAGCAGTTTGTCAAGGATATTGTCAGTGAAGCAGTTTGTCAAGGATATTGTCAGTGAAGCAGTTTGGCTAGGATATTGTCAGTGAAGCAGTTTGTCATGGATATTTTCAGTGAAGCAGTTTGTCAAGGATACTGTCAATGGAACAAATGCGTCAATGAAAGGCAAAGGCATCTTTAGCGATTCGTTTCTCATATTGTATTGGTCAACTGATGGCCCAGTTTTTTGCTTGACGCACCTGATATTGTCCATGAAACAGAACGGGTCATCGAATGTAGACCTTGGCAATATTGACTGGAATTGTTCTATGCGTCCATTGGTTCGATAATTGTTCATCGATATTCATGATATGGATGTGCGCGTAAGATCTAACGATACTGTGCTTTCTACACCTAGTACCCATTTAGCACCCCTGGACACGTATGCGCCCACTCCATGCAGCCTTGGAATTGCCTATTTTGATTTTTAATAATATAGTACAATTATACTGAATTGCTTGTTTTTGTATGATAAGGCTAGTGAAGCAAATGTGCAGATGAGAAATTGCCTATTAATCAGCGCACCAAGGGCAATTTGCTCCACTATATTGCATACTTGGGAGAATCCCTTGACTGAGCGGAAAAATATATGATGATGTAATATGTAAATGACTCCTAAAATTTGTGTTCATATGGCTAGTTTGCATATTTTTGGTTGTGTGGCACTGTAGCTCAGGTGGTATGGTGACCGGATGTCAATCTTCTAGCTGGTTTTCGATTCCCTGACATGCCATGCATTTTTTTATTTTTATTTTAAGCAACGTCGCAGTTTTTATGGCGGGTGCACATTTGTTTCACTTGTGTTGCTTAAATTGCTTCCAAGAGGGAATGATGTCTACAACAATATGTATGTATTGATCTCAAAGAAAAGGGAACAGTAAATTGCTTTACATACAAATTGATAACCAAATTGCTCTGCGTACTATGCCCATCTTGCATTTCACTTTGTAATTTGGCTGCTTAAATTGTTTGATTTGCGGTGTACTGTTCTTACTGTTGAAACAATATGGTTGAAATTGCATTAAAACGACTGGGGAAAAATTTTTTCTGATCGCTTCACAGTTCACAGGTAACAACAAGATTTAGGCCAATTCGGCCTGTCATCAAGCAATTTGTAAAAGTGCTCATGAGCACTAAGCAATTCTTGCAGACTGAATAAGTACTTAAGGGTGCGAGAGGGTTACCGCTGTGATCAGGTCAATTGGTAGGCATTTTTTGTTGTGGTTATTTCGTCGCGATTGCAGTACGGTACTAACAGTTATTGTTCGATGAGCAGATTCATCAGTTTACAATATTGTTTGATAAGCAATAAGAGCAGAATTGCTCATGAACAATATGAAATCACGGGCCTAATCAAGCAAAACGCAAAAAGCAAAATTGCTTCACTTACAATAACAGCAAACTTGTTCCAAAACAATATGAACTCATTGGTCTGATGAAGCAAAATGCGTTAGCAATATGGCATTAAAAATTGTTTCTGAATCAAATTACATGAAATTGCTCGCGAACAAAACCGAAACAAACTGCTCAACATACAAATTCAAGAACTCATCTGATCGAAAAATTTGTTCGTTAATCAAATTGCATCTAGCAAAATTGTTCGGTATGCAATAAATTGCACGATTTTGACCTCAAAACGAGCAATATGAGAAGCGGGCCCAAGCAATATCATCAAAAAACGAACAATATCTCCATACAAACGTGAAGCAATATCAGCTTTCGATTTCAATACAAAAAAACTGCTGACCGAAAAAATGAGGAGGCAATATATTGCTTGTCGGAGGGCGAAATTGCCTGTCACCAGGCCGAATGAAAAAGTGCCAGGCAATATATTGCCTGATCGAACAATATCTGACATGCCAAAAAAGTTGGGGGCAGTAATGGGATAATGGAGCGTGCAAGATTCGAGAAGCACTACTGTTTGTCAAAGTCGTCATATCATGCCTTTTCTTTCTCTAATTCTCTAATTTCTCTACATGCAGTGCAATTCGTGAAATGAATTTCTCAATGAGTTGTGGGTGCTGAACTACTGCTGAGAACTTCCGAAGAATTGGATTTTGCTTCAAGCCATTCCTTCCGAACTTCACACCATGTTCGATCCTCCGCTCCAATCTCTCTTCCCCTCTCTCTCTCTTTTTCGTTCTCTCGCTCTTTTATGACTGATTTTGTAGACTTTTGTAGCTCAGTTCAGTACGTGTACATATTATATGTCTGTATCAAGCAAGGTTGGAGAGGCATGCGTGAGGCTGTGATTTGAAGCCATTCAGGCGTTTTGACAGTTCGCCTTTTTTCCTGTTTCCAAACGTAACATACCAGTGTTGCTCAAGTTTCGTTGGGGGTGGTAGGTGACTGGCACATGGTTGAGCCGGCTGACAGTCGGTTCCTTATCCACCCTCATATCCTGCCTGTATGTATCTTTTTCACGTGCAGGGTAGGCAGGGGAAATTTGAATATTACTAGAGGAAGCAGTACGTACGTATATACCGTATGTATGTACATAACCGTATGTACACACATAGCCTCTACGTGCAACATTTATTTGTACGTACATTGTAAGGTACATACGGTAGGTACAGTAGTATGCCCGTACGGGCACCACTGCTGCCATGGTGGTCTAAATAACCCCCGTTTACCCTTTTCTGTGTATCTACAGTTATTTTGGGGGGGGAAGAACCGCTTTTATCTTTTTACGGAATGCGCCTTGAGTTCCGGTGCCAACTGCTATTGGCCAGACTATAGACATTCATGCTTTCTCCAAATTAGATAATTGATCGCTTGGTTGACTTTTTGCCCCGACTTCAGGGACACGAGCAGAACGGGGGAGGGTGGGGGAGAGCATCGTGTCGTGGATCTTTTTTCTTCGAAACTCCACTGCTTCTTGCTTGATTGACCCAGATTCGATAAGCGCCTCTTTCGCTTTGCATACGGTATGTGCAGCGCGCAATACGGTATTCACGACTTGCGCTAAAACTCTCTGGATGGTCGCGAACTGACCTCTCTTTTTTAAGTGCGTTTTTTTGCGAGACCGTACCCCACAGGGTCGGCTGTTGGTGAAACCCACCTACAGTAGTCTCCTCCGAACCTTTAACAACGCCCGTTATGGTGGGCCAGTCCAGTGCCGCAAGGCACGACCAACAATGGCCCGAACCAGGGAAGGGCCTGGCACGAAGCCGAACAGCCATCAGCGACCACTGGTCAGGGTGTGCTGACCCGAAGGAAAGCAAATCTAAAAACGCACTGAAAAAAGAAGGGTCAGCAACGTGACGACCCAGAAACTTTTAGCTCAAGTCGTGGATAGCGCACGGCAAACGAATCTTAGGCCGGATATCGCGACTTTCTGCACAAAAAACGATGCGTCTGCTGCTACCATAGCTCTATTGGTTGGCAGAGCAAACTATGGACACATTGCCAGATTCCTTCAGCTGCTACTGATAAAAAAAACCAAGACTGTAGGGATCAAGAAGAAGCCTATTCGATACATACTGTACGTGTGTCCCTCGCGTCACTCTTGCCTTTAAATGTGGAAGCTTTTGTTAAGGAAACAAATGTATTGCTTCTATTTTCTACAGAATTGGGTGACGCTACATTACTATGTACCTGTAGGTACCTATGAAGTGTAGCGAGGTTCAAGAGCTTCTAAGGTTAGGCGATGGAATCGTTGATTCGCATAAGATTAGTGGCTGCATTTCTTTGGAGGGATGTGTGTCTATTTCTTTAAGCTTAAATGTGGATTTACGGTCATATCACGTGGTGGTAGACACAGTACGTGATTTTGTTGGCTATCCTAAAGTACGTAGTACTGGTATGTGTGCTGTGTATAGCAGAGGCGACGTGCAACTTTGCAGCATGCTTCTTCTGCTAGCTGGGGTATTGGCGTTCTTCCACTGTAGTACGTAGTACGTGCATCTCGGGCCCAACTTATTCCTTGGCAGAAATTTTGCTTCATTTTTTTATATGGCGCATCCATTTCTGTATAATTTTGTCAATGCTGTTAGTTACTGTAGTGGGGCGCGACGACTGCTTATCTATTGATCATTGCTGACAGCCATAGCCATAGCAGCCCTTCTGTATAGCAGCATATGCACAGATTCAACTGTGACTTCGTTAGCCTTTGGGGGTTTTTTGCAAATCAGTAAATCTAATTTTTTCTTCACATAAAAAATCTCCATATGCTTATGTACATAGTCATCTCTCCAACGTACTTGTACCGTACTGTACTGTAGAGACGGAGTATGTGAATGCACATTACGAAGCTATAATACGCGGCGTGTTCGTTGTATATTCTCAGGTTTACAAAATTCGAGATGCTCCCTCCCTTTGCCTTTGTGCGTATGCAAACGTTTTCCGAGAAATTCATTCAACTTTAAGCCCTATTAACCTTACGCATCATTGTCTCTAGGTAATGTCATTCATTGTATGCATGTGTCTACTTCCTATTGGGTAGCTCATATTGATAGTGAGCGTGTATCATTATCATCGAGCCACTTTCTACTGTATTACTTTGCTCTTCATCTCTAACGTTTCGATCTGTCTGGTTTACATGCTTTTCAAACCTTCAGGCATTCATGATCATGGCAAGCATAGCAGACATGCTATGTACATACTTACTGTATAGTTAAAGGCTGTCTACAAACAAGACTAATCCGATAGGCGAGCAAAGGATAGCGCGCTTCTGCTAATGAATAATTAGTGGCGACGACACTTTTCGTTGAAATCGAAGAAGCAGCTAACCCTCACCCTAAGGCGAACTTTCTTTGCCGTACATAGGTTGTACCTCTATGGATTGTATCTGTTACAATTACGACATGAGGGCTGCTCATTGTAAAATATACATTCATAACTCTACACTCTTGCAGCGGCGCTTTTTGATATCGGGTACTGTGGGGTAAACCCGGCCATGGGGTAAACCCGGCCACATAATACTCCTTTGAACTTGCTGTTTCAGCAAATGATGAATCGAATCTCATTTTATTTGAAACAGAGGAGTTCTATGTAGGAATCGATTGATTATGTGTATTGTATACGTAGTATTATTGTTTCTAGGTGGCCGGATTTTCCCATGGCCGGGTTTATCCCATAGTAGTATCATACGCGTACTGTACATTTACTGTGAATCGATTGTTTCCGAGTGCAGATCAAGCAGATCAAAAGGAGCAAAACTGCGTTTTCGACGATACAACACAGTAACAACACACTCTTTGCCCAACCGTCTAATCATCATCGACGCACAGTAATAACGTCAATTTACGCCGAGGTCGTCAAGTGCGCTTTGCCTTGAGAACACTGTGTGTTTCCTTCCTTTTCTGGCTGCAGCCTGCGGTTGCAAAGCAAAGACGACAAGGATATCCTACACGACAACACTGTGTGTCACACTGACTGAAGACAGATACAAAAGATAGCTGAAACTTGCCTCGAAAGCAGCGGCAAAGGCCTTCCAAGTCGGGAAGTCATTATCGGAGAACGCGAAATTACTCTGCGACCAAGGAAGAAGGAGCAAATTTGTGGCTTGTTGCTCGTTTATCCGTTTTCCTTTCTTTCACCCTCGCACACTTGAAGAAGAAGACGAAGAAGGGACTACGTACTACACCCGCATACTGTACCTTTGACAGACAGCGGAGAGGATAGAGAGAGGGATAGGCAAATCCGTGAAACTGCCTGTATGTACAGTACATATCTTGTATGCTTACATGTGGAGGCCCCACTTGTTTGTGGCCCGAACAACTAATTCCCGCGAGAAAGCCGGACCTACTACTACAGTTAATGGTGTACAGAAGCCGGTAGCTGTGCTGCCTCCCTCCAGAAGGAGTTAGCGAATCTTCAACTTCCATCTTGTTTGACAGTCGGCTATAAGAACCTATCAGCGACTTCCACCCACACGATTTTTCATCAAGACAAACGACAGCCAGCAGGGAGAAGCTGCCTGACGCAATAATTCAGCGCCGATAGGACAAGTTTTAAATCGACACCACTGTCTGGCATAATCATTCGTTTTTTTATCCAGGCACCCGCTCCAGTGGTGACAGCTGCTGGCGGGTGCTGCTGCTCGCCTTTTTTCTGCTGAAAACTGCCAGTTGCAAGGCCAAGAATGGCGACCACTACTGCAGAAAGGGACTCTTCCAGTGCCACTGAGCTGGGTGCAGAAGCGGAATACTTCTTCTCCTCACCTGCAATCAGCATGGAGGAACAGCAACCACTCACAATGGTGGTCTCTGAGCGCCCGCCCCTCACCTCCGTGTCCTCAGTGACTTCCAGCTCAAAGGGGACCCTGCGGAAAAGCACCAGTCATACGAGTTTTGTCACTGCCGGTACTGGGAACTCAGAGGACTCCTCGGACCTGGTGATGGAGGAGGATGAAGAGGAGGAGACGGGTGCCGGCTCATCATCCCTTAATGGTGGGAAGGATGCAGATGATGGAGGCCCCAGAAAGTCGCCTGCAAAGAAGCGCCAGAAGGCTTCCAAGAAAACTTCCACGAGTAGCGCAGGAGGGCGGTTGTTCTCAGTGAGAACTTGGCCCAAAAGCCTCATCCCCAATGGGATCCTGTCGCGACAGGACAGCTCAGGTGTGGCCGGGGGCAACAATGCAGCTGGAGCAGGAGGTGGAGCAGAGACAAGGAGCAGTGGGTCCCAGGAGACCTGCACCTCGATTACCGGTATGAACCTTGTACGAAGCTACCCTGGGGCGCCCACCACCATTGGTGCGACCACACCCACTGCGGCAGCTGCTATTGTCAGCGCAAAGGCCATCAGGTTTCAGCGGCCTGGAGGCATACCTTACCATAAGAGCTCCAGCTCCTCGACATTGCTCAACCTAGGAACAAGGGTAGACTCTGACAGGAGGATACCATTTCTGTATGGGGGAAGCGCTGGGGGCAACGATTCGGGTAGCTGTGCTGGACGGGATGAAGATATCTGTGAAGAAGACAGTGTGCACGAGTACGACATATTTGATGGTAAGACTGCATTTGGTGGAGAATCTACAATGTACTGTATTGCGTGTGTACTACATGTATGGGGCCTTGTTGCGATGAAGGGGGGGGGGGTGGATGAGGGAGGTGAGAATAGAGCTAGTAATTTATTGGAGAGGGAGGAAGGTCGCTATCGATTTTGGTATGCTTAGGCTTCGTCTGTTTCTGAAAAATTCTCAAATCTCTTATTTCTGCTTGTCCTCATTAGTGCGAGGGTGTGATTGAGGCGCCTTTTGCAGAGATTCTCAGGCTCTCAGCAGTACATACAAGCATATCATTCTCAGTATTAGTGTAAAATCTCGTGCATACCTTCATCAGTAGGTTAGGTTTCTCATATCTTGCTTCATTAGGCTAATCACCGTTTGAAGCCCTAAGGATGAAAACTCTTCCAGTCCAAATGATGCAGAGAAACAATAAAGCTTTGCACCGCACTCTCAAAGTTTCAACTTTTACGCTCTGTGCTATAGGCCTATGCTGTATGTATGTATGCAGACGCACATACCTATGTATGTATACCTCTCTGATCCCTGCCATCTGTCTTAAAAATAATTTTTAATTATTGCCCTTGTGATGTGCCGCGTTCCTTATGGTGATAGCCGGGCCCCGAAAAGGGGGGAGAGAAATAGGACCGAACGGGAATCGAACCCGTTACCCTCGGACACAGCTGCGGACTTAGGCAACCCCACCAGGGACCGGTCCGGGGACTTTTGGCTAAACTCGCCTTACATACCTAGAACTGGTTTACGTACACTACTACTGGCCTCGGACGCTATTGCCATACGTACGCAGTACGTATTACCTATGCTGTACCTAACAGCATTCGAAAAACTAAACAGCCGAAAAGACGAAGAGTGGCCAACTTACTTACTACCGTACAGTCATAGTACACTCATAGAGTGCCTATAGGAGGGGAGTAATATCGAAAGGCACTTTGAGCCCTTTAAAATGACTGCCTTTGTTGAATGGATGTAGAATGGAACCTAATTTATTGGTGGATTATTGCCTACGTGCACATTTTCATTCACTCCGAATGCTCCCTTGTCAAGTTATCGGATCAAAAGCAGTAGAATTTGGCATCCTTCCGCATGTTGTGCCCTGCCGCCTGCATGCATTCCACTCATGCTTCTTCCATGTTCAGGGCATGCATGCGGAATACTAGTACCGTAACGATACGTACAGTACCTACAACATAACATTAGGTGCATTACATACCGACATTACATACTTACTAGAACCAAGAATAATATTCTTGCAAGAACGTTATTGCTTGCAGTTGTTTTTTGTTCAGTTTTTTGGTGTCTATGCGTTTGGTCGATTTGATGCTTCTCTGTTTTGCCTCAGTTTTTACACCCTCAAAATTGATAGCTACAGTACTACTTGATGGAGAAATTAACGATTAGCTGCCGCAACCCCACCTGGTGGTACGCATAACGCAAGTTAGTCAGCTGACCTGGGATTGGGTTAAAACACGCAGTCGGTCAGCATCGATTTGCGGGAGCCTAAAAAACCAAGTACTCATACTGTACGTATGTACTATAATGATATCAGTACTATGATACGTACAGTTGCTCCGAAATCAATTTGTATGTAGGTAGAATATACGTATTTATACAGGAAAGGAAAGAGTGTTCGTGCAATTGGAAAGAATGGGTAAAGCTGCTTTGCTTTGCCGCAGTTTTTTGCGGGCCTCCCAGACACGATGCCTTGGGTTGACGGATTTTTGGGGATTTTTTGAAGCCACAGATTCTTTCGCTTCAGCACACCTCACTTTTCGACCCCGCTCCAAAGTTTATTATCAGTGCTCAACCGACAGTAGGTAATGACGCTATGGGGCGATAAAAGCTCTATATATGTACGTACAGTGCATAAGTATGTAAAGTACGTCCGGGCGGGCAAACTCTTTTGCTCCATCCTGTACTTTTTAGCTACCCGAAACACATTTTCTTCAAAGTCTTCACCTCACCTCTTCGAATCGGGTACACTTAGGTATGTATACATGTAGGAGGATAGTATACGGGGTAATTTGGGCCAGGAGGGGGCAATTCGGAGCACCCGGAGTTTACCTTGATTCCACTTTCACAACAGAACCTCACAGCTTTCTTGCGCCTTTCGCAATTCGAGGATTGCATGGGATCAACCCAAATTGCCCCCCGGCCCGAATTATCCCCGCACTACTATTCGCATTTCTTTGCTTGTCCTAGGTAAAGCACGTCACGTACATACCTAAGTAAGTACCATGGAAACCTAGCTATCCAGGGGTTTGTCTGCAACGAGAGCTCATCTTTGCACGTCGAAGCATCTTAAACAGCATAAAAGCACGCACAATCAACAACCATAGGCTAGGAGTTGCCATCAAGAATGATAAGCCCCCAAAGGCAAAAGACATGCCTGCCACCCTCCCTCCCTCTCAAGGCCACAATCACTCAACTCTCAACTCAACACATCCATAAAGCGTCAGCAGAGGGTGACAGCTTGTTGAAACGCTCTGAGAAACGAGAGAGGGCGAAGGTCTGTAATACTGCTGTAACGCTTGATGTATAGCTCGACTACTTTATCGAATAAAAATCAAGCAAATTGGTCGATTTTGAAGTTTTTTAAAACCCGATATTCATCAGTCTCTCACCGCTTTGAAATGCTATTTTACACTGAAGAAGTAATATTGGAATAAAGCTTCCCCGACATTTTGTAATAATCCATTATCAAATAGGCTTACGTCCCTGAAAAAATTGGTCGACTTTGTCTGTATGTATACACGATCTGGCAATACACCAATCTTTACAGTACCGACGGCAACCTCGGCTTTACCCTGTACCTATGTACTGTACATCGAATGCTAAGGTTAGCTCGCGAGGTTAAGGCGCCCCGGGTCGGTCGGCAAGGCAGTGATCAATAAATTTCGAGCATGCCGGTGTTCCCCTGAAAACGAAGTAGATTCGGTTTGCGCCCGCGCGCCCAAAAAACGGCACCGCTCCCTTGCCAATCGTAATATGATTAGGACCGCTTGTGCCGAACATCCGCCGAAGAAATGCCCGGTCTTATACGGGGGAGGGGGCAACCTTTTAAAGGGAACACTTTAGGCAGCTTGCACACGTCGTGAACAAGTTGGACAACTGTAAAAGGAAAAGGTAGGAACTGAATAGGTATTTTCAGGTGGTTTAGAGAAAATTATTCCAGAATTTGGATACGCCAATCAATATTTGACGTTGATTGATTACCTATTACTATTTTGTTTGACTTTGTAGAATCAGGGATTAGGTAAATTTACGTGTGCAAGCAGTTTAAATGTATGTCTTAAACGCGGCCCTCCCTTCTGACACGAAAGGCGACAGAGGCCCCCTCTCTTTTCGGCTTCCGGTGCCCTTCCTTTTTCAGCCGAATGCCGCTTTTGCCGTCAATTTGTACCGTAATAAAACGTTAGTTGCATAGTTTGTTGCACGTTACACGTGGAGCAATAAAAGAGCGCTATAAGCTGTCGCATGCTTGCGCAACAAATTACTATACTGACAGCGGCATTGCAACCGGCGTCAAACGGACTCTTTTTGTTCTGCCTCTTTGTTGACAGGAAACGGCTTCCACGTTAAGCTAAAAAAAACATGCGTCATTACCAGGGGGCAAAGTGTGACACTGTCCTTCCAGAATAATCAGGAACTAATTGACGCGAATAGCTTCACGGCTTATCCACGAAACCTCTCTAATTGGCTAATTAATTAGTGAGCTACATATAAGCACAGAAGAGCAATGGAGTCGGGTGTTCGATTTGTTATCACTGACGACGAACAAGACAGAGATGTAAGCCCCACTGCCAATAGCAGCCAGCTGACCGAAATGCCTAATGGACGGCGCAACAGTCGCGAATTGGACGCAAAACCGCCAAAGCGACCACTCAATCTGGACCTAAACAAAAGAATGGTTTCGGCTGAAGTTTCTCTGCAAAATACGGAACCAAGACCTGCTGAAGGAGTCATGCCCGCCAGGCGTGGAAAAAAAGGCAGCGAGGAACCAGCTGCGGGCGCAAGTCGTGGCGTAGTCATCCTTTCTGGAGGAGTAGAAAGAGAACGATCTCCATCCTTTCGCCGCTTCTCAGAGCAAAAACCATCTGCAGCGCTCAGCTCTAACAACAAGCAGCGCAAGCCATCTGGTCCAGCCTTAGGTGCCGGAGGCGGCAAAATTCTGGTCGGTGGTGGTTTCTTGGCGGTCCCAGCCTTCAGGGTTGCAGGGGAACAACAGCTGCAGCACGGGAGCGGAGTTCCAGTTCGCAAGAGCAGCTACAACCCTCCGTATCAACTGCAGCAACAGGCACCTGCAGAGAGGAAAGCGAGCCAGCAGGGTGGCCTGCGACGGGTGAAGTCGCACGCCGTTCCTGGCGCAGGCCACCAAGCTCTGTCAGACCTGGTCACAGATGAGGATGACCCGCTACTACTGCAGCGGATGATCTCTTCCTCCAGCACTGTTTCTCGCAATGCCTCGGCGGCCGTCTCAGCCTGCCCCACCCCCATCCCTCCAGGTGCAGCCCCAGTCTCCAGCAGAGCGGTCAGACACAGCAGCGGCGAGGTGGCTGGAGGCGATGCAATTTCCTCTCCCAGAAGCAGCTCCGTGGCCTCCCTGGACCAGGCTGCAGCAGAGGCTCAGCCAGCAAAGAAATTGTCCCTGCTGGCAAGGCTTACGCGTCACAGTGGGACCTATGGCAGCACAGAATTTGTGTTCGACGGGGAACTGAGGCACAGCTGGGATATGGATTCGCCTCCTAGGCATACGGATTGGAGCTTTGATGGTTGGTTTGGGGCCTCAAGAAGGCCTTAGAATAAAAATTCCTGATAAGACTGGCTCAAGCAAGTCCAAATAATTTCAGTATCAGGAGGTGGGGGTGCCCCCCAAAAAAGGTCATTTACCTTGGTGGTGCTTATTTGGGTTATAGGAGGGGGAGGGAAGGAAAAGGGATGGAATGGAATGGGTTATAGGGCTTTTAAAATGGTTTAAAGTGGGTTTAGTTGGTGTTACTTTTGTAAGGGTCTTGACGTGGAATTTGATAGAATGCCTAGGTACATATTGATCTTTTTCAGAAGAGTACGAGAATGTGACGCTGATGTATGCGAAGCACGAGAAGATTCCGATGAAGGATTTCGGCTCAGAAATCCGTGCCACCATGGACATCGATCATCTTCTCAACAAAGCCGTCCTTCTTCTCGACCTTCAGGAAACGAGCTTAGAAGAGCTTTTCGCAAAGTACGTACGTACGTACATTTACGCACTGCAGGGAAAGTGGCACAATTTTTTATCGATGAAGCCACGAATTTGAAGCGTGTGAAGTGAAGCATGAATAATATTATGAATTCTTGATTCAGGATAATTCACGAGATGGATATTCAGGAGCCGGAATTCACGGCGGAGCAAGTGCGAAACGCCCTCTTCACACAGGACGCTGGAAACCAATGTAAAATTAGTCCCTACTGTACTTTCTACGTTACCGTACGTACACTATAAAGTACACGTCATTTTGGCATTGATATTGATTTGCGTTTTCTTCTAGTCCACATCCTGTCGAGGACTGTGCAAAGCATATGCACCACTGGTACGACGGGTGGCTCATTCGACTATGATCAGACATGGATCTGTGCCTTGTAAGCAATGCATTCTAGAAAACTGAAAAATGTAGCTGTAGTTGGAGTAGTGGTTGGTCTACGTACATTTCATGTACCGTACTGGGTTATGGTTTGTTTGTACACTGTTGCTTCTACGTATTGCTGCAGGTGTATGCTACCGACGGTGCAGCACAGGCACGTGGCCATCGCGCGTCTGACGCATCCGACAAATCTCGGCAGGACCATGCAGGATCTTCGCTTCATCATGATCGTCATCGCACCTTCCAGAGCTGTAAGCCATCATAGAGTACATTGTACTGTGTCGTTTGGGGGGTAAGCCCGGCCATGGGGTCCATACAGCGGCCGGGTTTACCCTATGATACCCTAATTCTCGCGTTCTCTTTCCTCAATAGATGGGAAAAATTCATTATTGCTCAAACATACATACGTACTGTATGTAGGTAGGTACGTACTGTGAATACGTACACGTACTCTATTTTATCCGTCAATGAGGCGTATCCTACTCTAAAATCAATGAGGACGAGGTGTATCGAAAGCCCCTTGAGTAACGCGATTGGGTTGCGGTATTTAGTGAAAGTTTGGATCGGTGCCTGCGGGGTTGTCGACCTTGTTCAATCATCTGGGAGCGGAAATGGAGCGAGTGAAAAGAAGAATTGACAGCAATTGACGTCGACGACCCCGCAGACACCGATCCAAACATTCACCAAATACCGCGGAGTCGCTATCGACCAACCCAGTTGCATTACCTCATATGGTGGATACATGCCTGTATTCCTTTGTAGAAAGGGACGAAGACGGCGCTGGAGACGGCGCGGACGTTTGCCACGCTCTTCGCGGACATGGACGTGCGGCAGCGCCTGGTGATGGCGCACGGCGTGGACAACTTCCGACAGACGCTGCTCGGCGCCGCCAAAGAGCTGGCGCACGAGCAGAACCAGTGGCGAGAGACCCGCAAGGAGAGCATACACCTGAGCGAGGAGAAGAAGAAAATTGTAAGAAGAAGCGGGGGATGAAAGAGAGGAGCATACATGCGTACAGGGTGGTGGTGGTGGTGGTCTGGGGAAAAATAGGGCCTCAGAAGCGGGATGAATGAGCATGATGGGTGGTGGTGGGTGATCTGGGGAAAATTGGGCCTCTTAGATTAAATACAGTACCGAAAATTGTGCGGTGCTTTTTCGCTAGTCATGACGTGGGCTATATCTTATGAGGTCATGGCAATGGGGCATGGGGGTCGATTATCTACCTAAGTACATGCCGTACATTATTCTGTAGCTAGTTCTTTGTGGAGATGGACCGCTACGTACATGTACGTACGGCAAAAAGAAGCACGTACTAAGTAAAGTGGTCTACACTACACTACATACACGTGTACCCTACATACGTAGTGTAGTATGTTCGAACGTTGTTTGCGCCACAGTCTCCAATTCTCCAGGCAGTTTTTTCCCAGGCTACTAGTGTTTACCTTCTGCAAGTGAACTCTCTTTTCACCTATGCACTCTTGTTGCCTTTACTTGCAGCTGGGCCCAGACAAGTGGTACCTGGGTCGTGGGATGCTGCAAGATTTCCAGAGGCGGTTGCAGCATTACCAGTCCGACTTCAAGGACGGTGTCCAGGGTCCGAACACCATTCAGAAGCTGTTGAGCAGCGTGGTGTTCCTCTACTTCGCCTGCCTCCTGCCTTCCATCGCGCTCGGCGTGCTCAACGATGACAACACCGCCGGCGGCATCAGTAAGCCGCCTCACCCCCCGGCGAGTTCGAATCCCGCCCGAGACTTGAATTTTTTATATGCATTGTCTACTTTTTTTAACGGTTAGAAAAGCGATTTGCCATCATTAGGCCGCCCCACCCGCCGGCGAGTTCGAATCCCGCCTGGCACTTGAATTTTTCTTTTTTTCGTTTTTTAGCGGTAAGAAAAGCGATTTGCGCCCAGGCGATGGGCGGTCTGTTTTTCGCGTGGTTCGGCGGCCAGCCAATGATCATCCTTCTCACCACTGCACCGCTCGCCATCTACATCAAAAGTACGAGCTAGAATATATAATTCTGCTTAGGAGAAGAATGGATGAACATTCTTGCCCTAAGCAGAATTACATATTCTTAGTACGAGTTTACGCCGCTGCAGCGAAAAAAAAGCATTTTTTGTTTGATGTGAGGCTTACTACTGTAATTGTTATGATATTTTGCAGTAATCTATGTGATATCGCAAGTGAATAACTTCAACTTTCACGCAATGTACGCCTGCACGGGTCTCTGGTGTCAATTTTTCCTCGCCATCTATGCAACCACGGAGCTGTCTAGCGTCATGAAATATGCCACAAGGTACAGCCGCATTCATTGCATACTTACTGCACGAAAAGTATCGTATTTACCTGTGCATTAGCCCCTCCTATGCTTAGCCCCATATGTACTGTAGGGTACCTGAACCTACCTATATAAGCTGGTCATAAGCTACATACCCATAGCCACTCCCACACCAAGCTAAGATGCCTAAGCCTGCTTGGGTATGTTGTACTAGAATAACCCTGTTTTGGCCTCAATTATGCGCCCTAAAGCACGTGCTTTTGAACTAAAAAATATGCCTATGCGCACCTCTCAAAAACATAAAAAAATGTCCCATGAATAGTCCTTCTTTGCATAGCCCCATAAAGGACCTCTCAATTTTTGCATAGCCATGATGGAGCTATGCGCTGAGACATAGGTATGTATTGTCGGGACATATGTCGTAGCCGGTTCTCAAATCTAGCTTGATTTCAAATCGAGCTAGCTGGTTTTAGAATTTGATCTCCAGCTAGCTTGTTGTGAAATCCTTCGAAAATTTGTCCAAGAGCTAGCTGGAAGTGAAATCGTTGAATAGATAGCGTTTTTCTGTAATTTTTTTTGACACCCCAGAAAAGTGGCGCTGCTTTAGACAAAAACATATTTAATTCGCAATGACTCAAAACATTTTTCATGCTTGTCAATCAAGCAGCATAGAGGAATGTCATTATTAGCAGACGAAAACAGCTTTATTTTGGGTTCTTGCAGATCTCTCCTTTGTGGAATTTCGATGAACAAGTCAGTTCTCTTTTGAAACAGGGGCACTTCTTTGTGCGGCAAATTTTGCTGGGGCATTTGCACAGCGATTTGCAGGAGTAGCTCGTTTCAGATCGGTAGGCCTTTGTGAGCGCGATTTCTTGATCAGGTATCTGTAACTTCTTGCTGGCCCCACTGACTTTGTGCAATTGCTCAGACAGGAATGGTGAAGTAATTTTTCCCTGTTCAGTACCAAGCCACAACTTTCTTCCATCCTTTTTGATAACTTCTGCAAGGAGATGTTTAGGGCAGGTATTACTTCTGTCCATCCGTGGAATAGGTGTAGGAGCACATGGTCTCCGACTTGCAGGTCAGTGGTAGATGCCTTTCGCTTGTACAGAACATTTTGCTGGCCTCTGCTGTTGCAGTAGTTTATGAAACCAGCTATGCGCGATTCTATCACCTCAACAGTGGGACCCAGTCTACAGGTGGATTGCCGAAGCTTCCAGATTAGGAACGTGCCCTTCTCCAGTGGTTCTTCATCTGGGCCATTGAATTCGTGGGCCAATACTTTGGTAATCTCAAATGCGCCTTCATCCTTTCCCACTGACATGCCATGAACTTTTTCTCGGCTGAAGTTTCTGGTTGCTATCGCAACAGCAACAGGTGGGGACTCAGCCGTTCCTTCTTGGTAAAGCAGATACAGTGGTGGGTGACCCAGCTGCAGCACTGTTCTGGGTACGCTCTGTTCTGTCTGTCTCTGTACAATGATCATGTTGAAGATTATAAGCTCACGCCCAATCTTGCGTTGTTCTTCTGGGTGTGGATAAAAAATACACTTTACATAAATTTGACTACCAGCTAGCTGGAAGTTGAATTCTATTTCCAGCTAGCTTGTTTCGGAATTTCACATCCAGCTAGCTCGATTTGAAATCAAGCTAGATTTGAGAACCGGCTACGACACATACTGTACATTCCAACTCATCTCCTTCATAGCAGCTATACAATATTATTTTATGCCTTACTTTGGGAAAATGGACTTTGGTCAATGGCATGAATAAAATGCAAGCAAACTATTAAAATTTTTGCAGTTTTTACTTTTAGCAAATCTATAGATCGCGCATGTCTGAAAAGCAATCTAAACTAAAACCCGCTACCCTATCATGACTTCCCTGCCTACCAGACAGATACCGCATAAATAATGTACGTAGATCATCCTTCAAACTCTTTAACTTTCCTGTCTACAAGACAGATACAGATCCTTCCACCACTTGTCCAGTCGTACATTATTACCTTTACCGTGTACCTGTTCGATATTAAAAAAGAATCATGCCTTTGCTGCTAACGCGGATCGCGCTCTTGGTGTGCATGGCCAGTGTCAGCCAACTTGGCGATGCAGCCAAATGGCCAGAGTCCGTGGCTGATTGTCCGGCCTATGCCAGATGTCGCGCCAAGTGCGCCACACAGTTTTCTGGAATCACCCCACCAACCCACCCGATAGATGACTGTACCGACTTATTCTGTTGCTACATGGGTTGCGACAACATTATCAAGGAAGGCCCGTGCTTCGAAAGCCGCCGCTGCCTTAGGGCATGTGCCAGATCGGCTCCCGGGCCGTCTATAAATCCAGATGATATTTTACGTGACCCATTTGCATGTTACAAAAACCCCAACTCCATGGAATGCATTTGTTGGAGTGAATGTTTAGCTCCGATTGACGACTGCTTACTAGCCTGTGAGGTCCAAAGCCACCCAGGTATACATACATAGGGTACCAATGTATACAAAGCATTGAACGAAAACGCAGTTAAAGGCAAGGGGTCCCCTAACACCGACTTTCGAATTTTCAGTTCAAACCAATTTTGTCATATAAACTATATTCTTATTCGAGTCTTTTGCAAAAAAACCGCTTTTCAAATTCCTATCTGTTCGCGAGTTATTCGATGATGAAAATCGATAAATTTTACTACTGAAGACAGATTTGGGAACCAGTACGGTAGCTTACACTACCGTACTGGTTCCAGAGATCCGCTTCAATACTAAAATTTATCGATTTTTATTGTCGAATTTTGAAACGGATAGGAACGGAGAGAAATTTTGAAAAGTGCTTTTTTGCAAAAGACTCGAATAAAAATATAAGTTTATGATAAAATTGGTTTGAGCTGAAAATTCAAAAGTCGGTGTTAGGGGACCCCTTGCCATTAAAAAGGTGTAAATGAAGCTTGAAGAGTGATGAAAGAAAATTATGCTTTCATTGGTAACGTACATAAGTATAGTGCAGAAGTTGATGCATTCTGACATGTTGATGTGAGGGAAGCGATAAGGCCAAAATGATTGTGGCCGCCGTAATAAACGGTTCGTTGAAGCTTTTACTTCTACTACCTACTATACGTACATATTACGTATGTTTCCAAAAGCAGCCGTTTGTGGCATGCACGAATGTGCCCTACCTAATGTGCAAAAAATTCCAAGTGATGAAGCTTCATGCTAATCATCTGCTCATAGCCAAGAAGCAACTCTATCAAACCTTACCACATTACTGGCTTTGTCCAGTCGCTCACCTGAAAAGAAAATGCAAAGCAAGGCTCAAGAGATTACTGCATTCTCGTTTGCACTAGCTAAGTATAGAAGAATATTTCTATGCAAAGCAAGGCTCAAGAGATACTGCATTCTCGTTTGCACTAGCTAAGTATAGAAGAATATTTCTAAGTTTAGAAAATGGTCCAGCCATGGACCATTTTTTCGGTCCAGCGAGGCGAGCGTACTTCAACACGCCGGAATAGACAGACATCTATAAAGTTGTCCATGAAAGAAAAAGCATAAAAGCTGTCTCGATTCGTTCCATGGCATGGGGCTATATGCACAGGTAACTGCGGTAACTGTTTTGATTACTGACTCAGCGGTGAAAAGTGTGCATCCTTTGTTTTCAGGTCAACAGAGGAGATTTTCGCCCTATTTATTGCTATTGCTTTCGTCGTCGAGGCTTTCAAGGCGCTCGGACTCAGTAAGCTACGTTGTTTATTTTCTGTTCGCAATTCTATGTATTTCTATCTGCCGCCGAAACATCAACTCTACTAGTTGAACCATTTATTACGCTCTCAATTCAACGACCAAATGTTTGTGGAAATTATCCATGCACAATTTTTCTCAAACACATGGACTTTAACGTACTGCGTATGTATGTACCGAACCGTACGTTTTCCTTTGGACCGGCGCTTGGTCGTGTGCCTAAAGTGCACCCACAGCTGCGACCGAGGGTAAGGGGTCGATTCCCGTTCGGTTTCATTTCTCTTCCCCCTTTTCGGGGCCCGGCTATCGCCACGTCACATCCTAGTACACGGATGTACAGTAGCATCAACTTTCCAAGTTCACCCAAACTTGAAATGCGCTGTATTTCTTGCATAGACTTCCAAGAGTACTATCATTCTCCCGCTTGCCTGAACGAGACTGCTCAAAAGAGGGCGATTGCGGCTGCCGCCGCCGCATCTGGCAGCAGTAGCAGCAGTAACTTTCTGGGCAACGCCACTGCAGCTCTGGGGGGAAGCAGCGGCGGCTTTAACAACTCGACGACTGCAGTCGGAGTTAACGGAGCGTCTGAAGCTGTGCTTTCGGCTGCCTCATCCTTCAGTGCATATTGGGCGTCCTGTTCCCGGGAGAACAGCGTGCTTTACATATTGCTCATGTTCGGAACGCTCTGGCTCGGACTCTTCCTGTACAATTTCAGAAAAACGTAAGAAAGGTCTCGATTGATAGGGTACAACAAAGATCCGAACAGTTTATGTGGATATAAGCATCCATGGGGATAAGCAAGGGCATAAGCACTTAGCGTACTGTGTAATGGAACGTTACGTACCCTACGTACAAACAGTACCTCCTATACGGGAATTGCCCTACAGTACGTACGTATGAAAAAGAAAAAGAGCGATTATGAAGAATGGTAGTAGTTCGAGTCAGGAACCACTAATTTCGACAGACGAATCAGGAAAGGAAAGGGCAAGGTTCATTTTGATATCACCACTGACCACTTCACTACAGCTTTCCAACCTTCTTCACAGGTGATAGGATGGGGTGAACCGAATAGTGTTACTCCCTGGCCCAAATTACCCCCCCCCCCCTACAGTACCGGATACTACCTAATTCGCTTTTTACGAGCTGACATTGTAAACGTATCCTCAGCATGTTCTAGTCCTTACCTGACGGAGACAAAGCGTCGTTTTTTGGCCGACACTGCCCTGCCCATTGCCGTAATTGCCGGGAGTCTTCTGGGTTCCTACGGATTCCAAGAGATCAAGAGTGAGTAACTGAGCACCAGAATATGCCACTTGTACCTACGTATGTTTCAGTCCGTTTCTGACGCGCGCGAGACGCGAAATTTTGGCGGATTACTCGCTGCCCGTATCCATCTGCGTCATGTCATTCATCGGCGCGTATAGCTTCAAAGAAGTCAAGAGTAAGCAAGCAGCACGTCGCGAGATAGATTTTATTAGCGCGCATGCGGCAATGTTTTGAAATGCATAGGTCATTTTTGTGCTGCATGAGGCCAGTGTTTAGCTTGAAGCTTTACACGTCGTTGTCGTCGTCCGTCGCTATGAAAGTTTCTTACTTGCCTGCTGGTTCGTGAAATTGTGATTTTATGCCTGCAATGCTTGCTTGCTATGCTGCTCTACACAGTAGTCAGTCGCCTTATGCTAGCTGTGTATACTTTAGTTCCAAAGCAATACCAGTAACTCTATTGCGCATGCATACCTATCTACAGTGCCCGATTTCTTTCAATAGGAAAAACTTTACTTTGTTTTTTAGACTTCCTTAGAAAAGTGACCTTCTTTTCAGTTTCTTTGCTTTTGCGCTGCGGCACAAGGCCTACTAAAGCTGTATTGTTGTAAAAAAATATGGCTTTTGTAAATAGATAGTTATGTACGATAGGTCTGCTGCTTTAGTACGTGTCTGCTATCTATGAATTTCATTTGATTGTTGTCAGTCAGTATATTTCATCGTTTTGTGGCAACAGTTTACCACGTTTCCTTGTCTGTTGCAGTCGGTCAGTTCAATTACAATGAAGAGGAGCGTTTGATGGTGTTGGCGCCTATTTGGGAGCTGACAGCGGGTGCCGTGTTCGCCTCTTTTGGACTCGGATTCTGCCTGTCTTTCCTCTTCTTTATCGATCAAAATATCACTTCGGCAATCGTCAATAATCCACAAAACAAGTGAGTGATCACAACAACAGCTCACTTTTTCTAATTTTTTAATTAATCATTCTACAAGCTTGATCGACTAAGTTTCTACCAAATTTTTACTTTATGTACACCTTTTGTAGACGAAGCAAATGTTTTTATTCATTCTACAGGCTTGATCGACTAATTCTCTACCAACTTTTTACTCTACACCTTTTGTAGACTAAGAAAGGGTACAGCGACACATCTGGATCTGTTGGTTGTGGCGATTTTGAATGTGTTCCTGTCGATATTTGGCCTACCATGGATGCACGGCTCCCTTCCGCACTCACCGCTGCATGTGCGCGCTCTGGCAGATGTAGAAGAGCGCGTCTCGCAGGGTCACGTGCACGAAGTGTAAGCTTTCTACTATATTTTATTTCTTCTCAAGATACTCTACAAAATGTCAGTCTTTGGTGCTCCAAGGCGAGATGCATCACCAGAAAGTAATTTTGGAATTGTTGGTGCAATAAACACAGCTATGTAAAGTCAAAAATTCGCAGTGGCGCAAAATCTACAAATAATAAATGATTCTACTAAAATGTGTCGAAATTTTTCCAGAATAACCAATGTGCGCGAAACTCGACTGGCGACGATGATTGCGCACTGTCTGATCGGCTTATCCGCCATCTGGCTGCTGCCCTCGCCTCTCCGCTACATCCCCACCTCCGTCCTACATGGGCTCTTTCTCTACATGGCCGCTACGTCACTCAACGGAAACGAAATGGTGGAAAGAGGATTACTGTTACTCACGGAACAGGTATGCACGCACATGTATAGATGAGATTTGTAGAGTATAGGGTTTGTAGATTTGTAGATTATAGAAAATGTACTGCCTCTCCACTGCCTGTTTCTTTCTTCCTAGCCATAACTTGACAACCTAGGCCTGACGCGGGTAAAAGCGCCATGGGTGGGCGGATTTCTCCCCTGAGCGGTTTTGCCCCACGCTACCCTACTTTGTTGAGCTTTTTAGAGAATTAGTAGAATCAAATCGCAAAAGCACGTGTAAAGATAAGGTAAAGATCCTCACTTTGTTAGCAATATGATATGCCGTATGTGATATTTTCTACATACAGGCTGCTTACCCTCCAACGCATTACATTCGTCGTGTTCCTCAGCGAAAAGTGCATCTGTTCACTGTGTGCCAGATGCTGCAGCTTATCGCCCTATGCGGGTTCGGCTTCGCTCCGTATCCGTACGTGGAAATGGTTTTCCCCATCATTTGCTTCTGCTTCTTGCCAATCAGGTATGACAGGGTACAGGTAGGCTATATAAACTACATAAACCAAGACAGGTAGATTGGTTGCTTATGTACCTTGGTGTAGTTTCAGTTGAAGTAGTGGTTGAAGCTGTTGCTGTTAGTGCAAAGGAAGGTTGAGTGAGCTCGGTGGAAATTTTTTACTGCTTGTTTCATCGTCTTCTTCAGTACGTATAAAAAAAACGCACCGTACGTACCTTGTTTTTCATCGAAACGCCACTTGCCGTACTTGTTGAGGCTTCCGCATCACTTTCCAGGCCGCCGTTCCACTGAGAATCTCCTGGAAAAGAGATTATTGCGGTTGGTAGGCCAAAGTTTCCCCCCGCTTGCCAGATAGTTTTCCCGCACAAAGTTACCATCGTTTGACGCCTCTTGATTCGAGGAATTCCGTTCTGGCCATGCCCCTTCGATATTTCGAAATAAATATTTGGAATTCGTCGATGAGAAAATTGCGAGTTCCTTTTTCTTTTTTCTTTCGTTGACTTTCGTTTTCTTTCGGGCGTGGAGCGAAAACAGTCCGTGCTTTGTCCATGAAAAACAACAAGAAAAGTGCGCGAAGAAAAAAAGAAAGAAAAGAAAAAGTCGGAGCAGGAAAGTCCGCACAACTTTTGCAATAAACTAGTATATTTTTGTCGAAATCGTGAAGGGGCATGGCCAGAACGGAATTCTATGAATCAAGAGGCGTCGAATGATGGTAAGTTTGTGCGGGAAAACTATCTGGCAAGCGGAGGGAAAATTTGGCCTACCAACCGCAATATCTCTTTTTCCAGGAGATTCTCAGTGGAACGGCGGCCTGGAAAGTGATGCGGACGCCTCAACAAGTACGACAAGTGGCGTTTCGATGAAAAACAAGGTACGTACGGTGCGTTTTTTTTATACGTGCTGAAGAAGACGATGAAACAAGCAGTAGGGCCATGCCATGTGTATGTATGTACTGTTGACAGTATTCTTCTTTTCAGACAACTGTTGATACCTCGATTTATCGAATACAAATACTTGGATGCACTAGACGGGCGTCATTAAAACCGAGGCAAGCAGGGGCTGAATGTTATCTGGGAGTTATTGACAACGCAATGTGGTCTAATAATTATTGACAACATCGTGTACTGAACCGTCTGGGCCTGTATGAAGTTTTAGCACACTGTAAAGCACAGGTAGTTTTATTATGCATGCAAAGTCTATCCTCTTTCTCAATGCGTGACACGTAGATATGTACGTACTTGCAACTGTATGTACATGTCTTGCAATGACGTACATGTGTACCTTATGTACAACTAACTACATAGTTTATATTACCTACATAGGTACGTACTGTATATGTACACTCCCCATGAATTGGCTGTGCAAGTTTGCAATTTTACACATTATTGGCAGCTTTTGCTATAGTTTTATCCCAAAAAGATAGGATCTTAAGACTTGGTAAAAAGAATCAGGTTTGAGCGATCTGCGGCATTTAGTTTTTTGCGAATTTTATTGTTCAGCCTTACCACCGTGTATATTACAGGTATATGTATTGAATATCATCACAACGATTTAGCGAAATATGTTTTGGTTTTAGATAACGGGTACCGTAATTGTTCTTTGTCTTAGCTCGAAAGTAGCTTGTGCGCGTGTGAATTGTGAAACGAGATACTTAACCCATGCCCGCTTCTCCCTTGCATTTATATGTCAACCATTTCTTACTTAGATAATGGATTGTCCAAATCTGGTGTCGTGTTATAACTTGGAAAAATCATGGTTTTGTTCAACCATACTTGTTGTTCTAATATGTGTTCTAGTCGAAACACATAAAAAATTTGCAAAATCGTCCAAAGATTAGATTACATAATACCTTGAGCTATTCTATTCATAATTGTTTTGAACTTTATTATGCTTGAATAGACTGTGATGTTGAAAACGGTGGAATATTGCATTTCTTTTGTCTCTTCATGTCTAACAACACGTTCAATATAGGTGGTGATTATTACGTGAAGCGCCTGATTATTGTAAAATAAAAATGTTGTGTCCAATGAATAAATTATAATTATATAATATACGATCAAAAAATGTGAAATAAAATTTTATCAGATAACATTGGTAGGCAGCAAAGAATACGGAGAAAGTACAGATCAAAAAATTATCACAATATAACGCAGCGTATCCTTAATTTTTTTAATCAAAACAATCTTTTACCAGCTAACACGACATTTTTTCGT
Organism: Epsilonema sp. ZAB3_2; assembly: GCA_030247985.1. Taxonomy (NCBI): domain Eukaryota; kingdom Metazoa; phylum Nematoda; class Chromadorea; order Desmodorida; family Epsilonematidae; genus Epsilonema; species Epsilonema sp. ZAB3_2. The sequence continues at coordinate 11,713 of JASAMW010001674.1, read as the reverse complement.
GCTTTTTCACCCAGTTTACATTCGCAAATTCGTCGCTGATTTACTCCTAGCCTTTGATTTCGATAGTGGCAGGTTATGGTGGGATCATTTGGGCCTCTTTGCGCCCATCCAACGCATGAAACATTGTCTTTCTTTCCCTCCAGGAGTGGATGGTCGAAGGAGCTGGGGGTTTTCTTGCTTTCAACTGCGCATTTGGTCCTTGGGTCCAGAGATTCAATCAAGGATTTCAGTTGAACGCTGGTCAGAGTTGGTAGACGGAGAAAACTGCACTCTGTGCCGACTAGTCGTTGGCAAGCGTCGTCGCAGTTTTCGTTGAAATTAGCGATGAAGAATGCTGCTGAAAAGAGATTTGAATTATGACGAAAAATTTTATTACACTTTTTTGTCCTCCTTGGTAAATACAGTCCTGTATGTAGCAAGCATGGTCAAGCAAGTATGGTCCTCCTGTATGTAGCAAGCAACTGCTTTAATGGGCTGATACATTTCAATCAAACTGCTTTAATCAGCGTCCTATCCTTCTATAATTCTATACTCACTAGTCACTACTCATTAATTTTCGCTCCTCAGTAGCCGGTGTGTACTGTAACTCAAAAAATTTTAGCCGTTCTGTTGAACTACCTTGCTTTCACTTTATACAGGGTGTCCGTTTTGGATATGAAATGTCGTTTGGGGTTATTACTTGGGAACCACCAGAGTTAAGATGCTAAAAATTTTCTTGCAGATACCCAAGAATATGCCTAACCTTGTGTGAAAATTTCGTCTCAAAACTCCAATCTGAACATAATATATCGGTACCTCAAGTTTCGACCACGAAAATCCGAAGTTTTTGAATCAGAAGTCTGGTGCTCACTGCTCAGACGAATTTTTGTGACATTCTCATCATAGCGCTAGTCAATACATGGGATCTGTTTGAAAGAGCAACAGGAAATGCCAGAGGAGACATTTTTCTTTCCTGACTTGCTGCATGCACATATCGGTTCACTGCAAAACTCAACTCAGACAAAACCAAACCAAGTAGCCTGGCAGTAGTCATCCAGTACTGCTCGGCGCTCGCCATATCTGACTCCCCAACTTTTCCTGGAGGAATTTCTCCCGAACAAGCTACCATGTTCTAGTAAGCTGAAGATTTCCCCAGAACTGTAAAATAATATTCGTGGTGTGTGTATTCCCACATGCAACTGCATGACATTATGTTGAAGATGTCACAAAGATTCGTCTGAACACCAGACTTCTGATCCAAAAACTTCTGATTTTCGTGGTCAAAACTTGAAGTACCAATATCTTATATTCAGATTAGAATTTTGGGACGAAATTTTTACACACGTTTAGGCATATTGTTGGGTATCTGCAAAAAAATTTTCAGCGCTTTAACTCTTGTGGTTCCCAAGTTATTACTGCAAACGACATTTCATATCCAAAACGGACACCCTGTACATACTAGTACGTGAGTTTAACCTAAAGCCTAAAGCCTAAAGCCTCAGCCCTAAGCCTAAGCCTAAGCCTAAGCCTAAGCCTAAGCCTAAGCCTAAGCCTAAGCCTAAGCCTAAGCCTAAGCCTAAGCCTTGGCCTAAAGCCAAAGCTTATACCAAACACCCAACTGTATGTAATGGGGATACGTTCAATCATTCATTGTTCTTCCGCCATACTGTATATTCCCTTTTCATTATTTCGTACTATATACAAGCAAGACAACTTGAACTTACTCTGTACAGGCGCAGGACTCAGCTCTTCGCATTCGCACAGCCGCTTGTACTGTTTCGCAGTTCGCGGGTTCTTGTAGCCACATCTGAGCTCTGGAGAGCTGGCAACTCTTCTGGCCCAGCCGTGGCATTCCATTCGATCTTCGCTCACTTTCCACAGCAAAGGATGATCATACCAGTGCGGCGGTTTAAGCCTACCCTCAGGGCATTGAGCACGCTCATCCAATGTCTGCAGCCAAGACGCGATGCGCTCGCTCTCCATGGTAGGCAAGTGGAGAAAGTTGCAGTTGGTGCCCATCACACGCTGGCAAGCTGAGGTGCAGTCTTCATCGAAATCGGAGAGAATAAAATGGGTACCTGAAAAAACGTCAAAAGATTCGAGAACAAAGAAAAAACGAGAGTTCATTATACGCGTCAATAGTGCGCTACACACGGAGCGAGTAAACTCACGGTGAATTCCCCGTACGTATGCGATGAAGCATAGGGAGACCAGTGAATTCACCGTGAGTTTCAAACTCACCGTCGTGTGAACACGTGAGAAAAATTTTGCGCTTGAGAGCAAGCGAGAATGCTCTACACAAAAAATAAAACTCGAAGTTCAAACTCACCGTCGAATTCACCGTGAGTTTACTCACCGCGTGTATAGCCCACTAATGACCTGTTGCACATACGTCTCTGTGCTGTGTACATACCTTTGGCAATGGCATTCAACATTAAGCTGAAGACCATTGTGAACCACACGATTGCCATGTTTCGAGAGCATTCAGCACTGTATGGCAGCTATAAAAAGTGTGCATTTACTCACACGAGTTATTTTGATTGTTACTCGTGTGTAATGACTACAAACTTGTTTGCGGTGCGAGGGCATGCATGACATGAAGAGGGTGAAGAGGTGTTCATTACATCGAATGTGTGAAAGGTGTAAACAAATTCCCCGCAAACAAGCTGGAATATCTCTTGCGTCAATCGCGTATTACGCAAGTTGTTTCACGCGCGTATACCGCCTAGGAGATTTTTAAACAAGAATATCTCGAATAAGCTACCGTAACCCAAAACAATTAAATAAAAAATAAATACAATATGTCTTGAAAGACGATAGATTTCTAAAAGCAGCCGTTATCTTTCACGGACGTACAAACAAATTATTTGCCTAGGAATCCGTGCGTGGAAAGGAAGCTTTCAAATTTTTTCTCCGAAGCTTTTGAGGAATTTTCTTACCAAGAATACATGGTACACCATCCAGAAAACGAAGAAGAATGTCGGAAAAGGCACCCGAAACTGCAGGAGTCAAGGAGCAGGCTGCACAGCAGCAAGTGGTGGTACAATCGGAGGATGGTAGGCCTTTGAGTGAAGAGGAGATCGCAGCTTTGCTAGCGAATCAGGTGGGGGCAGAAGGAGCAGAGGAGGAAGGGGCGGCTCAAATCGTAGACGCGGACGGAAATGTCGTTTCGGTAAGGTGTCTGATTCCAGTGAGTGATTATTGGAGTGATTACAAATTTTAATCAAAAATTGCAAACAATGTAGGGTGCTGTGGGGTAAACCCGGACACCGGGGTTAACCCGGAGACCTAGTATATCTCAGCGCCCATATGACCGATTGAGACAAGTATTCTACCATTCGATTCCTTGAACTCTCATCTTTCAAATGAGCAGCTACCATGTGCATCATTTGCTGAAGCGGCAAGTTCAGAAAAGCTTAGGTGTCCGGGGTTACCCCGTGTCCTGGTTTACCCCACAGTACCCTACTACATAGATGTAGCGGGATGCTCGCGTTACGGTTTTCGTACTGTGCACATATGTGTACTGCTTACATATGTAGGGTACTATGGGGTAAACCCGGCCATGGGAAATCCGGCCACCAAAGTTGAAGGGTTGCATGGACCGACTGAGACATATAGTACATCAATCAATTCCTTGGACTCTCCTCTTTCGAATGAGCTATTTGGCTCGTCATTTGCTTGAACAACAAGTTCAAAGATCATAGGTGACCGGTTTTGCCCCACAGTACCCTACTGCGTAGTACATTGCTTTGTTGTGTTCTTTCGCAGGTTTCTGCGGAGCAGTTAGCCGCGGCTGGCATAGACATCAACAATATGGGCGAACTAAGCGAAGAACAGCTGAACAATCTTCTGCAGTTGGCTGGTGGCGCTAATCAACAGCAAACTCCCGAGTGCGCACACACCCTTATGTTTATATACTGTATTTATGGGTGTTTTAAACAAATCTGCCGCATTATCTCAGTAGACCGACTATCGCAGCCTGACGAAATGTCCCCAACGGTTCGGACCACAGTTCATACAGATAACAGCCAATATGCTGCATTTACAACTACTTTACCCTTTTCACTAGCCACGCAAACACATACCGTAACGGTTCCCAGGTCCGCTTCACCCCTTGACTTAACGGTATTCAAAACTGTGTGATATCGCGTCACAGTATGCTGATTGAATTGGTTTTTTTGTAGATCGAGTGGTGGAAAATCTTCTGGACCTGGGGACAGCGGTGGTGATTTGACCATGATACTGGGGGAGGATGGCTCACTGCGTTTGCACGACCCAAACGGGGCTGAATACCTGGTAAGAAAAGAACAGTAGGGCGCTACACACGTACTGAACCTCGAGAAAAAACCCGGCAAATGTATGCGGTCACAAATTGCGCTGCGCACATGTAGTAGCGAGTTTTCTTGCAAAACTTGCCTATTTTATGCACGTTTTGTTTACTTTTTAGCCAAGTACACCCAACACAACAAGTGGCGGCTATTTGGCTAAAAAGTAGTTAAAATGAGCATAAAACTTAGCAAGTTTTGCAACACGTGTGCGCATCGCAAAACGCGACCTCGCCCATTCTTGGCGTAACTGTTGATCTGTTTTCCAGTTGTCACCTGAGCTGTTGCAATCGCGAGGCATCGATCTGAATAATTTGACTGACGAAGCCGTGCAAGCGGTGCTACAGATAGCCACCACTATGCAACCGTGAGAAAAGCTACCACCCGTTACCTGTATTCTTAGCGCAACTGGTCCATATATTGTGTATTATTTTCTCTCAATCCATGCACGAAATTGTGAAAATTTGCACGGACGTTAATGGCACCGTGGGGAAAATCCGGCACCTACGCTCCTGTGAACTTGCTGTTTCAGCAATTTATGTACGAAATAGCTCATTGAAAGAGGGGAGTTCAAGGAATCGATTGATCTCATACTTGTCTCAATCAGTCTGTATTGGTTGCTGAGATATGTAGCCCTGAAGCTTCGGTGGCCGGATTTTGCCATTGCCGGATTTGCCCCAGAGTACCCTATCTCTCTATTTGCAGAGTCAAAGTGAAGCATACCGCCCAGGCTGCCTCTACTACGCGACAAGGTGGGATGGTGTCGCCTAGCAAGAGACCTGCGCCTGGCGCGCCCCCTAGCGCCAAGAGAGCGAAAGTGGGAACACTGGACCCGGCCATCTACCACGAACAACCTCCCGCTGGCAGAAGTGTTGTTGGGGGAATCGGGTTGCAAGATGTGTTGGAGAAACAAGGACTTGCGAAAAGAGGTATGGTTACTGTGGGGTAAACCCGGCCATGGGGTGAACCCGGCCGCCTAATCTCCTGTGAACTTGCTGTTTCAGCAAATGGCTCATTTGAAAGAGGAGAGTTCAAGGAATCGATTTATATCACACTTGTCACATTCGGTTTATTGATTGCTGAGATATTGATTGTGTGCAAGTCCGGTGACCAACGTACAAGAGTGGGAGTTTGAGAAATTGAGCTGTGCAGTCAGATAGTGGTGTGCGCTAATAGGGGCGTAATCCCGTGCTGCGTTGTGTGTTCGACTCACGCACTGGCTGCGCAATTTTACAAACTGCTCTCTTGTGCTTATATGTCTTAATAGAGTACACCCGCGCTAAAGACTATTCCATCATGTCTTGCGTCTTGATTGCTGAGATATGTTGCCATGAAACTAGGTGGTCGGATTTTACAGGAGCTTAGGTGGCCGGGTTTTCCCCGTGGCCGAGTTTACTCACCAAGCTTGTCTCACACTACTGGCCCGCTACAGACGTGCTCCGAGTTTGCTCCGAGCGAGTTCGCTCCGAGATCTCTCCGAATTCGGAGCGAATTCGGAGCCTAATTCGGCTGTTCACACGTAACCATTTTCCCTCCGTACAAACTCGGCGAGTTTTTTCTGTCATTCACACGTAGATATTTTTGCAGCAATAAAACACGGCGCGCTCTTTCGGTCGCATGCAGATTTTATTCCTTTGCGGTGCCACGCGCCGCGTCGTAAATTTCTCTCACCTAAACAAGGACTCCTATACTCGCTCCTATACTTTTCGACTTAGGTGTTCACGGCTCCTAAAACGCTCCGAGATTCCTCCGAGAAGGCTCCGAGATGGCTTCGAGAAGGCTCCGAATTCGGAGGAAACTTGGTGGTTCACACGTCTCCGAGTTTGAAACGGCTGTTCACACGCACGTTTGGAAACACGAAGCGAGTTCGGAGCGAACTCGGTGAATTTACGTGTTGAAGCATAGTCAGGGCTCCGAATTCGGAGCGAATTCGGAGTTCACGTCTGTGGCGGGCCACTGTCTGTGTTTACCTCAACACCACCTTCGCATAATCGCATAATGAAACCGTGTCGAGAGCTTCTCTTCTCCTATTTACAATGTGCGGTAACGCGAAAGAAAGGGTTGGTCGATAGCGACCCCGCGGTATTTCGTGAAAGTTTGGATCGGTTTCTGCGGGGTCGTCGACGTCATTTTGTTGTCAGTTCTTCTTTTCACTCGCTCCTTTTCCGCTCCCAGATGATTGAACAAGGTCGACGACCCCGCAGGTACCGATCCAAACTTTCACTAAGTACCGCGGGGTGGGATACGGTCACTTGGTTGCCGGTCACTTCGTTGCGGTCACTTCGTTGCGGCGGTGATCACTTCGTTGCGAGAACTTTCGTTGCGGTCACTTCGTTGCGGTTTTTTTTTCGTTGCGGACATTTCGTTGCGGCCATCCTCTGGTCATTTCGTTGCGAGTACCTGCCGTTCATTTCGTTGCAGGCTTAGGCTTAGGCTTAGGTAAATCTCGCAACGAAATGACCAGCAACGAAAGTTCTCGCAACCAAATGACCAGAGGACGGCCGCAACGAAATGTGCGCAACGAGAAAACCGCAACGAAGTGACCGCAACGAAAGTTCGCGCAACGAAGTGACCGCGGCAACAAAAGGTCCGCAAGGAAAAAAACCCGCAACGAAGTGACCGCGAACCCCGCGGGGTTGCTATCTACCAACCCAAATCGCGTTACCGCATATCGTCCATAGCTTACCGTATTTTTGGGTGTATATCCCCCCCATTGTATATCCCCCCCAGTGTATAACCCCCCATTGGCAAAACATAAATTTTGCCCAGTGTATATCCCCCCTGGTGTATAACCCCCCATGTACTGGAAGGTACCTAGCCTACCTATGTAAGCTCGTCATAAGTTAGCTATAGCTACTCCTACACCAAGCTACTAGGCCTACAAGCTTAGCTGAGCATGTCTTGTACTAGAATAACCCTGTTTTGACCGCGATTATGCCCTAAAACACTTACTTTTGGCCTCAAAAACATGCCTCTACACACCTCTCAAAAACATAAATTTTCCCATGTATATCCCCCCCCCCCCCCCCCCAGTGTATATCCCCCCCCCCCAGTGTATAACCCCCCATCAGACCTCTCGATTTTTGTATAGCCCCATGGGGCTATACACCCAAAAATACGGTACTCTTCTGTTTTGCAGGCGGTATGTATCGGCTGATCGGTCATGAAGTGGAGGTGAGGGCTGCGACTGCCTCCGCCAGCTCGGGTCTCGCCACCATTCGCTACTGTCGCCCGGGCGCCGGCTTTAAGGTGCAGTTCGAGGACGGACACTTCGAATGGGTGCAGGAAGATCAAATCACTCTCAAATCTGGTGAGGGGGTGAAAGTTTGCAGATAGATTCGAGAAGGAAAATTTGCCAGGGAATCGAACCCTGGACCTCTCGCGTTCCAGACGAGCGCCTTAACCACTTGACTACGACGTCGGTCGCACAATTTTCCCTTTTGATCGTGACAGCTAGCCTGTTTTCCTCCTAGGGGAGGGCGCCTGCCTAGTTTGCACGTCTCTCAATCAACCAAGGCCGACTAGAGTGACCGAATCGAGAAGGAAAATTTGCCAGATGGGCCTGGGAATCGAACCCTGGACTGTTCGCGTTCCAGGCGAGCGCCTTAACCATTTGACTACACACCTGGATGACCCCCACCTTACACCACCCCAATCCACACCCTCATTTCATCATCCCGCTTTCTCTATTCCTTATTCATTTCAGATGACCCCAATCTCAAGCTTCGCCCCCGGGATGATCACGTATCCTACGACGCAGGGACGACCAAGAACGGTCCCTCGCCCTCCTCTACTGCTCGTACCACCACCGCCAGCAAACAACCATCTGCAGCAGCGGTAGATCTCCAGATGACGAATGTGGCTCCTGGGATACGTGTGAGTCAACAACTGGAACAGCAGCAGACATCAGTGACGTCAGGGGCAGAAGGGATGCGAAGTGGAGGGAAGGGGGAGGGGGTAACTGGTGAGGTGCCGCCCCCTGTCTTCACGTGTCCAGTGTGCGAGAAAAAAGTGCGACAGAAGGAGCCGGCCTATATCGTCATCAGGTACGCTGCTACGTGACGGGTACTGTGAGGTAAATCCGGCCACCTGAGCTTCAGGTCTGCATAGGTATCTCAGCTGCCAATGGACCGATTGAGACAAAAATATGATATCAATCTTGAACTCGCCTGCTTTAAGATGAGCTAGTATGTGGTTCATCATTTGCTGAAACTGCAAATTGAGGGAGTCTAAATGGCCGGGTTTACCCCACAGTATCCTACGTATACATTGGTATGATAGGAGGGGCGCATCGGCCAGTATTCGCCTTTATTATGTGTTTAGGTTGCCGGCATGTGACAGTTGCGCCGATTCGAAAATCATAGTCTTAGATGAAGAAAAGAAAGATAATCAATCGTCGTGATAATCGATAAAAATAATGCCCTGTACGTACATGTATGCACTGTTTTCTCAGCTTTCCGTACACTACGTTGCGTTGTGTACCAGACTGTATTGTATGTGCGTACACCTGTGTTCAGTGTGTACTGTAGTATACGGGGCAAATAAAGTAACATATGTACTTTATCTATGTCTACATAATTTTGTACGTACGGTGTAGTGCAGTGTGCTGTTAGGGATGTTATTTTTCTATTCCGTATATCATAAATATTGTCCTACGTTCAGGGCATAAGGTATGTTGGGATTATTGTATCAGAAAATTTATGCTTCTGCACGTGTCTCTCGTTCATATGGTCATGTTTGTACATTTTGCGAATAAAGGGACAAAATTAGCTGGCATCCTGCTTGTTCGCCATGATTTCCCACTGGACGTCCAAACATTAGTGTTTCGTGCCGTCGAATTTTTCTTGATTGCGACCTCTGATCTGTTCTTCAATCAATCATTTTTTCAGTACGTTCTTTAATAATTTGGTCCAATTTTGTAAACTTTTTCTACCGCGACCTCAATCAGAAGCTACAAACTGTATTATTTATTTGGCCTCACGCGCATCAAAGGGGTTCTGGTCCTCTGAACTGGTCCAAAAAAATAGAAGAAATTTGGGGGTATAACTTTCACTAAACTTCCTGTTCCTTATCTGTTTCCCTGGGTATTTGCATATACGGTAGCAGACTTATCAGTACGCTAATATCGAAAGCTTCGGAGTTTGGTCCATTCCCTTGGCTTTTGGGTGCTTGAAGATGGCTAAAAATGGAATATTGCTGTTTCGTGTTTGTAAAAGCTGCAATACTGTACATGGTTGTACATAGAATAGGCACCAATTTCGTGTTTTCTTCCTGGCTTGCTATTTGCTGCTACTGTCTGTTTCAATCAATTGCTTTCTTTTCGCTCATACGCACAGACGTGGGCACGGGTTTCAGGGTGGTGGTACGCAGGAAGTCAAAAGTGGAGGTGTTGCGTACCCCGCGAAACAATTTCTTGGTCACGTACCCCCAGAATTGTTACGTGGGGTTACGTGTGGGGTATGTGGACCTGCTAAATAAAAATTTGGGGGTATGCGTGGCGTGGGGTATGTTACTCTGCTTTTTTGGGGTACGTTGGGCGTCGGGGTATGTTACTTTGTTTTTTTCTGGGGTACGCTGGGGTATTGTTACTTTGTTTTTTCTGGGGGTACGCATTGTGGTATCTAAAGGTAGCGGTGGGGGTGCGAAAAACATTACTGCCTCACCCCCAGACCCACGTCTGTAACTCATGAAAGAGAACATGGGGAAGCTCGGTGATAATGCCGATTCGTTTCGAGACGGCTTCTCCCTTTTTAGTTTCGATGCTGTGAGTGATGAGCTTTGCGCGCTTTGCTGTTTATAGCGCAACAATCGCATCGCAGAGCACTACTAAACTAATATTATTTTTTGTAGGAAGCCGCTTGAAATTTTGTCGGTTTTCTCTTTCATGTGCTCTACTGTACGCCGATGGGCTTCCGTCTGGTATGGAAGAGGTGAATTTCAGACTTCTTAATTTGAGCTAAATAACCAAAGAAACGTGTTGCTTGCTACCGCGCGTTCCATCAAGAGTAGAAAAAAGTGTGTTTGAAAGCTTTTTATCCCGAGTTCCACACCGTAACTGTAGTTCCTTGAAGGGATACAAACAAGCCTAATTTCTGGAAAAAGGGGGAATTTTTGCTTAAAGGGAAATGTTTACATATTTAAAGGTTGTATAATTTTTAAATTTGTATGAATGGTTTTTCTGTGTATGGAAATTTCAAGAGTGATTAGATTTTATTATTGGAAATGTGAAACTCTAGTAGTTTACTATTTTTCAGGTTTATAGTATTACAATGGGTTATATTGATAAAATTATGGTATATTGGTATTTCATGGGAGCTGACCTTTTCTGACGAAAAAGCGAAACTCCAGTGGTTTGCTTAATATGAGGTGTGGAATAATTTTCTTTATGTTATGGTATTATTTTTTTGAAACGACTGGTCCATCTATGGAACTGTTTTTTAGTTAGCATTCCATGCCTTTCAACACATCATCTGTATCTTTACCCCATCATCTTTTTTACATAAAAAACTATCATAATCAACTCCTATATCTGCAAACAAAGCATTATTTAAATACAACCATTCAACTGCTTTAAGAGACGTTTTATGTAAGGATTGAGAGTAGCCTGTAGTGGGTAGGTCGAATTTTTGCCGTTTTTCAACGTTTTTAGCCATATTTCAGCAACCAGTGTGTGTAGCAGGCTATAATTTGGCATGCGAAAGGTCCCTCTGCTACACTTGCTAGTTGCTGAAATATGGCTAAAAACGTTGAAAAATAGTGAAAATGCAACCTGCCCACCTTTACCCATCAATATGTCAATGATGCCTGACAAATTTTTTCCTAAAATTTCATCAACATATGCAGTTTTTGATGGGGAATCCAATAGGCATAATATTATCTCGATTCACAAAAAGTACCCCCCCCCCCTTCCACATACTATGCAACCGCTACAGAAAACGTCTCTTAATTATGCAATCTTCCCTAATTTCATGTTCATACTTACCTTGTAAACACACAATCCCAACATTTTCTCTATTTCTTGGTAATAAATTTAAAACTTTATCATTATCACACATATAATGAATAACAAATCCACGTTGTGCATATTGATGTCCTGCTCTTAATTTAATTAAAGTTATATACATTTGAATTCTTGTCACAAACCTTCTTTCTAAAAATGTAGGCCTACTTAATTCTTCAGGAATATCATCTAATTCCAACCCATTCCCCTTATATCTTGAAGGAATCTGATTTCTTTTCAAATTACTCTCACATAAAGAACAAATTTTATCACCAGTTTTTACACAACATTTTCCACACACCAATGTCATATATTTCAGTATACACACTTCACTAGGAAATAAAATTTTACTACAACACTTACAATAACTCAAAATTACCTGAGACTCATTTTCAGATTCATCATCAGT
>JASAMW010001673.1:0-11885 GCA_030247985.1 Epsilonema sp. ZAB3_2 | reverse complement strand
ACCCCAACTCATACCCCCACCCTTGATACCGTGCCGATGTCTGTGTGTAACCCCCCATCAGACCTTCTCGATTTTTGTCTAGCCCCGGGGCTATACACCCACAAATACGGTATATATTTTTGATATTGCGGAACTGTGAAACAGCAAGTTCACGAGTTTATTGCGAAGTTTTTCGTTTCATATTGGTAAACTCGTAACGATGATGTTTCAGGAGTTGCTTGTTGTAAATTGTGTGCCGTAGGTAAACTAGCGTGACTTTGATGTTTCGTGATATGTTCGCAGCTATTACCAGGAGCATCAGTTTACGAAGAAATCGCAGCTCATTCTCGGTCAAGTTCAGAGGCGGAAAAGGGAGGAAGAAGAGGAGCTCGAATCCTCGATGGCCCAAATGTCAGAACGAGTAGTTCAATCTAAGCAACGGTAAAAAGCATGCATTGCATCCAATGTACATACACATACGGTGAAATTCGTCGACTTGCGGGTAAACTTGCGAAGTTGGTAAACTTGCGAAGTTGATGTTTCACGAAGCTGAATATGCGGGCATTTTTAGTGGTAACTACTCGTTACATTATCAACTCGTAGGCTTGATGTTTCTCGGTACTTGCTTCATCGTTTGGGGGAAACTTTGTACATTTCATCAACTGAGAAACTTGATGTTCTAGACGAATACTATCTGCCCAAGGGCAGTTCGCGCTAGATCAACTCCTTCGCCAGCAGTATGATCCAGCATTCGATACCTGCGCAGAATCTGATGCGTCCCTTCTTTTCCACGCATTTGAATCCGAAACTGCTGAGGCATTTTCATCGACCTCTATTCAAAAGAGGATATCGAGGTCATATGACCAGGCTTCAGTCCATACATCCGTTGGGAAAGCATATCGCGGCGAAACAAAAGGTACTTTTAAAGAACAATGTGTGCTTGCTCTTGTGGCGTCGTGGTTATGGGGAGGAGTCGTGGGTTCGATTCTCAAACCAGACAATATATTTTTGTTGCTGTATTTCTTTGTGGAAAGAGAGAGAAATGAAAACAGCTGGACTCTTGCTCGAAATACAGTATGTACTCTTGCGGAAGCGGGAGGTTCGATTCCCGCTATGGACACAATTTGGAGTCCATCTCTGCCCCCTTATGCCTATGTGAATTTCAAGGTTGTTTCCTATGATTTTTCTTCCTGCGTACCCTATAGTCCCTGTGGCTCAGTGGATAAAGGGGGCTGTCGCAGGTACGATTCCCACGCCGTACCCGAGTTTTTCTTCTGTTTTTTTGTAGCACCGGGAAGAGCAGCGTCGAGCTTTGGGAGGCGGAGAGATTTTCTTTATGCGAGAACCGGACGATTTGAGCGGTATGGGATGCTGACTTGGTGCTATGTGAATTCTGTGAAGAGCATCCGCCTATCATGCAACAGCCGGGCATGGCTGCGAATATCTGGAATTACCATAAAGGGGTAAGGAAACAGATCAGGCTTGTTTCACTTAGCTAGCATAGCAGCTTATTTTCGGTTAGCAAAAACCAGAAAGGAGAAGATGCAGATTCATGGCTTGGTTCACATAGCTAGCAGCTTTTCGACGGTTTCTTGCAAGAAGAAGAAAGGCAAATATGCCAGATGTGCCACCAGGGAATCGAACCCGGGATCTGTCGCGTACCAGGCGAGCGCCGTAACAATTGAACTACACAGCTGGATGACCTCAGTTACGCAATCCCCCCTTTTGAAGAGAAAACAAGTTTTCATCAACCAGACCAGTCTACAGTGGCAGAAACGGGAAGGAAATTTGTCAGGTGCCACCAGGGAAGCCAACCCGGGACCTCTCGCGTTCCAGGCGAGCGCCCGAACCACTGAGCTACCCAATTTTTCTTCGTTTTTCTTCAGAAACCCGGCAAAGAAACGGAGCCGGATCTGGAGTTTGGGGAAACGGCCTTCACGCACACCCCTCCCTTTCTCGGCGTACTCGCTCCGGGCGAAAGTTTGCAAGCGCTGGAGAACAACTCCCTACCGCTCGCCGCTCTATCTACACGCGCTGCCCAAACCTGACTTTCTGCTCATCAGGAAACGGCACGAATTCTTCATTCGACCCATCCAAAAAACCCTTTTCACGGTGGGCCAAATGTACCCGCTCTACGAAGTGCCGGCTCCGAACTCGAAACCGGCGGCGAATTTTGTTCGAGATTTCTTACTGGTAAGGTAGGGTACTGTGGGGTAAACCTGGACGGACACGAGTAAACCCGGACACCGAAGCTCTTCCGAATGAACTTGCCGGCTTGAGCAAATTACGAATATGGTAGCTCATTTGAAGTGGAGAGTGCAAGGAATCGATTGTATAAAATTAAAATACTTGTCTCAGTCGGTCGTATGGTTGCTGAGATGTAGGGTAACATGGGGTGAACCCGCCCCCGAAGCAGTTCTCTGGAACCAATGGCTGAACCAAAACAAAATCACATGGCATAATGTACCTGGTTAGGCCTTAGTTAAACGTGCAAAGTACGGCTCTACTGCTGAACGTCTTTAGAAAGTTATGGCAAATTTTAGCTGTCGCTAACATACGAGCCCTGGGGGGTGAACCCTACCGCCTTACGTTTTGGCCTTCTTTCAGGCTGACCAAGCTATATTTTTAGGGCCGTTTTTTTCAAGACTTGTAACGCAGCGTATTTCCAACGCCAGAAATTGGAAGAATAACTGACTCAAATATTTCTGCCTGATGCATGAAGGGCACGAATGAGACAACTCTAGTGACAGCTCATCTCTTCAGTACTGGGGGTGAACCCGCCCACCCATGATTTTGGCTAATTTGAGGCTGCCCGGGCTATTCTGTATCATTCTGGCATGTTATAAGAGAAGCAGAAGCAATAACCATGAATAACAGCTACCAATTAGCCAACTGGATAGTTTAGGTAGGTAATAAGTGGTGTGAATGGGACTACTTTGCTGTAAACTAACCTTTCAGTACTGGGGGGTGAAGCCGCCCACCCAGAAAATTTTAAGAAAATTTGCATACCGTCTTTTCCCTTGAGAAATCGTAAGAAAATATTGTAAGATTAGCTGAACGCACTTTCCTGTGTGATTGTGCACTGATATGACAGCTGCTTAGGATTGCAGTAGTTTGAGCGGATGAGGTGGGCGGGTTTACCCTATACTTTAGTACAGGAGTTAGGTGGGCGCATTTACCCCACTAAGTACTGAAACTGTATTTTGCTATATCTCCAGTAACAAAGGGGCGAATTGGTTGAAACTTCGCCTGGGGGGTAGGGGACCATGCCCCCTTACCCCCCACATACCGGGTGTGCATTTTAAACATACAGGGTGTTTTTGCGCAACATCTGAAGTTTGGTCATTTTCGACCTCTTGTTGAAAAACGTGAACCCGTGAGCTTGATGTTTCAACAAATGACACGCCAAATAGCTCATTTGAAAGAGGAGAGTTCAAGGAATCGATTGATATCCTAGTTGTCTCAATAGGTCCATTGGTTCCTGAGATACACAGCCCTGAACCCTTAGGCGGGCGGATTTACCCATGGGCGGGTTCACCCCACAGTACCCTACTAGGTGTCCGTGTTTGGTTTATCCCCGTGTCCGGGTTTACCCCATGGTATCCTAGGAGATAAGTGAAGTGAATAGGTGAATTTACCCTTCGGTACCCTACGTAAAATAACCTACGGGTTGACCTAGAAAATAAGAGGAAGTGGGGTACTGATGGGGTAAGTTCGGACTTGGGAAAATTTGGTCATCTAAATACGGGTTGGTGATCGAATTTGCCCCTCGGTACCCTACTTCAATTCAAATGGAATTTTGGTGAAGAAAGAGTGGACCAAGAGCGGAATCGAACCCCCGTCGAGTCTTGGTTTGTCTGTGTCGCGCATGGCACTGCCACATTGTCCGAAGAGGGGTTGAAGCGAAATTTTTCGCTTGCCAAAAATTATTCGGTCCGGTCATAGCTTCATACACCGGAGAGTCTCGTCATTTGCAGTTCTCACAGAGAAAAAGAGTATGCAGGTAAGTTGAAACATCAAATTTCCAAGTTTACGGCTTATTTCAGGCGTTCATCTACCGCCTCTTTCATAAGAGTGAGACGACGCCGAAGAGGCTGCGAATGGAGGAGATACGCTACGCCTTTCCTCATTACGCGGAAAGCAGCGTGCGCAAACGACTGAAACAGTGCGCGGATTTCAAGAGATTGGGACCTGGGACGGAGCAGAACTTTTGGGTACGTAAATAAACGGGGATCTGGCGGGAACTTTTGTACAGGGTGTCAAGTTTTGAATTTTTTACATTTGAAAGCACATACCTTTGTAAAATTTGCTCCTCTTTCGATCTAATCCCATGTTTTGTAGCCGATTTTGCCTCTATGAAGCAGGGAACCAGTTAGAAAACTCGAAATAGGCGAAAGTGTTCCCCTTTCTAACTGGTTCGCCACCTCACAGAGGCAAAATTGACTCCAGAATGTGGGGTTAGCCCTATTGTCAAAGATACATTCAGCACGTTCAGGGTACTATTGGGTGAACCCAGCCGGTTTTATTGGTGGGATGAACCTGGCTACCCACGTAGAAAGAATGGCCTTTAGTCAGTCAGTACCAGGTGGCCGGGTTTACCTCACATTACCTCATAGTACCACACACGTACGTACGCCTTGTATTATGCTAATTTTCGCTCGGCGTTTGTGCAGGTGTTACGGGAGAACTTTCGTCTTCCGAGCAAAGAAGAAATTCAGGCCACCGTCACCCCGGAGATGTGTTGCGCCAATTACAGTATGCAGGTGGCGGAACAGCGACTCAAGGACGCGGGGTACGGCGAAAAGTTCTTCGTCGCCCCGCCCGAAAACGAAGACGAAGACGAGAGCGTCACCATCGAAGATGAGGTAGTAGGGTAGCATGGGGCAAACCCGGCCATGGGAAAATCCAGCCACCTATAGTTTGGCCAGAGAGAGTTCGCTATGGGACTCAAGTCGCCCTGTGCAGTTTGCATGCACTTCTGCTATAAATAGGACACGAAGCACGAACAGAAATCCGCATTTGTGAATCTATTTTATGCAATGCGCCTTGAATGCCATAGCGAACTCTTACTGACCAGACTAGAAGTTTCAAGGCTGAATATCTCAGCAACCAATGGACCGATTGAGACGACTAGGATATCAATCGATTTCTTTCGAACTCTCCTCTTTCAAATGAGCTACCATGTTCATCAGTTGCTGAAGCAGCAAGTTCAAAGGAGCTTCTACAGTAGCTTCTTCTTCACTAACTAACACCATACAAAAAATAACTCGCCAACGAAGACATCCTGAAAGAATCTGTCACAACCTCCACGGCTAATTTTCAGCGGGATTGCCAAATCAAAAAACCGTTTGATTCTATCTGCTTTCAGTGTCGAGATATCGCCAAATTCCTTATGCACTGAATTGGCGAAATCGGCTTCCACCAAATGCGCAAAACTAAACTGCGCATATCGTTTGCGCAACAATAATGTTGTCATGCAAGCTTTTTTGAGAATCTAGAACGCTAAATATGGCAATAGAAGTTGAGAAGAAATGAAATTTTTCTTGTCGTGCTTCGTTCTTAGAATCGGTCGTTGAGGGGTGTGCAGTTTCGTGTTATGCGCAGTTTAGTTTTGCGCATTTGGTCAAAGCCGATTTCGTCGTTTCAGTACATAAGGAATTTGGCGATATCTCGACACTGAAAGCAGATAGAATCAAACGGTTTTTTGATTTGGAAATCCCGCTGAAAATTAGCCGTGGAGGTTGCGACAGATTCTTTCAGGATGTCTTCGTTGGCGAGTTATTTTTTGTATGGTGTTAGTTAGTGAAGATCTCTACTGTAGGTGGCCGGGTTACCCCATTGTACCTTTGCTACAAATTCGAAAAGGAACTCAAGTCGTGTTGCGTAAAATAAAGACAAATGCGTGGATTTCAGTCCATGCTTCACCATGCACTTCTGTTCTACAGAAGTAGCCTACATGCAAACTACGCAATACGTCTTGAGTTCTATGGCGATAACTCTCACTGGCCAGCGCCAGACTATTGCTAAGCTAAGCTTGTCTTGTACTAGAATAAACCCTGTTTTGACCTCAATTATGCCCTAAACCACTGGCTTTCGATCTCAAAAACGTAAATTTCGTCCCATATATTTTCTCTCTTCTCTTGTATAACCCCACCCTGTCAGACCTCTCAATATTTGAATAACCCCCGGGGGCGGGCTATACACCCGAAAATACGGTACCTTCTTATAGTTTGCCCAATAGCAGTTGGCACTTGGACTCAAGGCGCGTTGCGTAAAATAGCTTCACAAATGCGGATTTCTGTCCACGCTTCGTGTACTCCTATTTAGCAGAAGTACATGCAAACTACGCAGGACGACTTGAGTCCAAGTGCCAACTGCTATTGGCCAGACTATAGGTTATGTGTGAGATGATATTCCGCTTTTTTTGCACAGATTCGTTGCGCTCCGTGGAACACGACCCGATCGTACATTTCTGCGATGAAGGGCAAGTGTCTGCTGGATCAGAGCGGAATCGCGGACCCGACCGGCTGCGGTGAAGGCTTCTCCTTCGTCCGGGTGTCCGCAAAACCGCCCAAAGTCAAGGTAAGATTGTGGGGGAGAAAGGAAGCGTTTATATGTAGGGGAGAAACGAACTGTTTCGTTGGGGGCATTGGGGAAAACTGAGCTAATGTTTCAAGGCATTGAGAAATACAGCGTAGAATTGCATAAAATCCGTTCGTTGTGCAGTTGAGCGACAAAAGATTAGCGGCTATATTGCTTTATTTCCAACTTGTACGAGCCCCAAAGCCCGTAAATGGTTGGTTCCTTTCACAAAAACGAGCTAATGTTTCAAGGTATTGGGAAATACAGAACGAAATTTCGCGAAGTCAGTCACTTTCGCGAGATGTTCTGCAAGAAACAAGTTTGCCTTGTTTCTAACAGGCAAGATGTGGGGGAAATGAACCATTTACTGTGGACACTGGGGAAAACGAGCTAATGTTTCAAGGTATTGGGAAATACGGAGCGCAATTTCATAACTATTTACTCATACAGCCTAAGCATAAGTAATACAATTAAGCTGAAGCCTATAAAATCACTTGAGATGGGCTTAGCTGCAAGAAAAAATAAACATTATTTTTTTCACTTTCTTTTTACCGCTGAGCTGTGCCTCGCCTTTCTTGCTTGCTGCATTGCTGGGTCTGTGATATTGTAACTTGTAAAACGAGCTAATGTTTCAAGGTAATGGGAAATATGGAGCACAATTTCATGAAGTCACTTCGGAGCTTTTTATTGGGAAAAAAGTAAAAAATTCACTTTATTTCACCGGTGACCTGTGTCTCGCCTTTATTCTTGCTTGCTGCACTGCGGGGTCTGTTCTGTACTTGCGATTGCACTATTGACACTTGGAAAAGGAGCTAATGTTTCAAAATATTGATAATTTGCGTTGGCACATCGCAAAGTTGGTGCCATTGTCGCTCTTTCTTTGATAAAAATATTTGATCCTTGTGTGTGTTAGGTGGGAGGTAATCTGTTGCTGAATGCTGAATGCTGATTGGTTGCTTTCAGGAGGAGACCCAATCAGCGCCGAAGCGTCTGGTGACGGGAACTGACGCGGATTTGCGCAAACTGCCGCTGAAGGACGCGAAACAGATGCTGCGCGAGTTCGGCGTGCGAGAGGAAGAGGTGAGACTCGAACTTGCCCCGTTCGGCGTTGCTTTACCAACTGCGCCATTGGGGCTCGCCCGCGAGCGGTAAAAAACGACGGAGCTCTTCGGGGGGGGGGGGGGGGGAGGCTCTTCTAGCATCTAGCAATCGGTATGAACAACATTTGAAAAGCTTGAATTGAAAAAATGGAGCACACAATAGCGTTGAAGCAGTAAAATCCTTTGTGGCAAATTGGTCCATGGTTTTTCTGTGGACCTTCTCCTTTTACATTTTGCTGTACCGTGACAGGAATCGAACTTGCCTCATCAATCTTACCGATTGAGCCACTGGGACAATAATTTTTATTAGCCGTACTGCATACATAGGATTCGAACCTGGTGCTGACATTTTCCAGTCTTGGCACTTGTACCGCTTTCGCCATCGCGGCGGACGAACGGAATGCTGCAAAAGGTGTATGTTATAGATCAATTCGCTGACGCGCTGGGAGATAATCGACGTGATTCGAACGTTGTCCACCCAGCAGGCGAAGAGCAGCTCGGATTTGTCGGGATTCGGCAAATTCGCGCGCGGAAATATCCGGTTCAACATCGCCGAGATGCGCGAGAAGTACCGGGATGAGTGCCAGAGAATATTCGACTTGCAAAACAAGTATGCTTTTTTTTATTTTACTGGTTAACTCTCTCCGTAATTACCTGGACCGCAGTGTTTGTGAGTTGCCCGCAGGCCGCCCATCTACCCTCGAGCAAGTAACGGGAACTGCAGTCCAGGTCATTGCGGAGAGAGCTAATTCGGGCGCCGTCACGACTGGCGATTTTTTACCATTGCTTTAGTGCATGGGGGTATTTATCCGTTCTTTGAAACATTAGGTGAAATATCTCCGGCTTTCAACAGCAACATCTCCTATTCCGGGTCAAAAGAAATTCACAATAATAAAATTTTAGGAGTTTTTAGACTGTTCTGATTGCTTGCTTTCCAAAATGCACTCTATGTTTCTTCACTCATTTAAAGGGGAACTTTGCGCGGAAAATTCGGGGTAAGGCCACACACACATCATTAGATAGAGCATAAAAAATGCTGCAAAACGCACCAAGTCCCATCTCTCTACGTTGCGTCGTTCTTGAGTTACAGGCAAAAACTGATCTGTGAACGGGAAACTCAGCTTGAGAGCACGTAGCTCGCTAACCACTGCACCAATCTGAATAATTTTTCTACCACCGTGTGCTCCGTTTGGTGTTCTACCTTTTTGTTGTATAAAGTTTTGCTGTATCTTCACTGCCTGTGGAATGGGAGGCCAAAAAACGTGTGTCGTTGCGCAGTTTAGCACATATTTCGTCCATGATGAGGACGTGGACGAAATATGTGCTAAACTGCGCAACGACACACGTTTTTTGGCCTCCCATTCCACAGGCAGTGAAGATACAGCAAAACTTTATACAACAAAAAGGTAGAACACCAAACGGAGCACACGGTGGTAGAAAAATTATTCAGATTGGTGCAGTGGTTAGCGAGCTACGTGCTCTCAAGCTGAGTTTCCCGTTCACAGATCAGTTTTTGCCTGTAACTCAAGAACGACGCAACGTAGAGAGATGGGACTTGGTGCGTTTTGCAGCATTTTTTATGCTCTATCTAATGATGTGTGTGGCCTTACCCCGAATTTTCCGCGCAAAGTTACCCTTTAAACATTACCTGAAATTCGTTTTATTCAACCTGCACTACACAACAGCTTCAGCAATAAGAATTTCTGTTTAGATCAGTACCGAGTCTCGGAGTTCTATTGCTTTGGTTCGTGTACACGCTGGTTATTTGTCCGCTCTTTGAAACATTAGATTAAATATCTCCTGCTTTCAACAGCAGCAGCTGCCGTTCTCCGGATTAAAAGAAATTACCGTATTTTTGGGTGTATATCCCCCCTGAGTATATCCCCCCCAGTGTATAACCCCCCATTGGCAAAACATAAATTTTGTCCTATGTATATCCCCCCTGGTGTATAACCCCCCATGTACTGGAAGGTACCTAACCTACCTATGTAAGCTGGTCATAAGCTAGCTATAGCTACTCCTACACCATGCTACCATGCCTATAAGCTTAGCTGAGCATGTCTTATACTAGAATAACCCTGTTTTAACCGCGATTATGCCCTAAAACACGTACTTTTGACCAAAATAACATGGCTCTGCTCACCTCTCACAAACA
This sequence comes from Epsilonema sp. ZAB3_2, assembly GCA_030247985.1. NCBI lineage: Eukaryota > Metazoa > Nematoda > Chromadorea > Desmodorida > Epsilonematidae > Epsilonema > Epsilonema sp. ZAB3_2. The sequence continues at coordinate 2,069 of JASAMW010001673.1, read as the reverse complement.
AAAATTTTGTCCCATGTATATCCCCCCCCCCCCCCCCAGTGTATAACCCCCCATCAGACCTCTCGATTTTTGTAAAAAATACGGTAACAAGAAAAATTTTTCAAAGTTTCTACTAGTGTTGGCAGTATTGCTTGCTTTCCAAAATGCACAGTATTTCTTCACCCTTTGAAACATTAGCTGAAATTTCATTTTATTCAACCTGTACAACAGCTGTAGCAATAAGAATTTCTGCTTCAATTTAGATCAGTACCCAGTCGTATCGCTTTGGTTCGTGTACACGCTGGTTATTTGTCCGCTCTTTGAAACATTAGGTGAATTATCTTCCGCCAATGACACATAAAATTTGCTGTAGAAAGAAAATTCACAAATAATAAAAGTGTAGGAGGCTCCACAGCCCCGGGCTTTGACATTCCTTATAACAGGCATGGACCACTTGCGCTTAGAATATTGGGTGGTCGCGAAGAGGCCCCAACGCATGGGCACCTGAAACATCAAAGTCACGAGTTCACCCATGCTGCTCCCATGACAGAGTAACGAAATATTTCGTCGTCTCTGCGTGAAAGCAATCGTTACTTTTGACGTGTTTCCTGGGTGGTCGCGAGGTGGCCCCATGCAAGGGCATGTTCGTTTATGTCCGTGCATGGTGTCAGCTCGCGACCACAACGCAACTGGTGGATATTTTTTGGGCAAATAGAGACATTCCATGACAGTGGGTCTCAGTAGACGACATCAGACAAACCGATTTACTTGTATTGAGCAAATCGGTCTTTCGTGTTGAAACATGGCATCAGACGAGTACGATCAGACTTGAACTCGCATCTGCTAATCTATAGTACAAATTATATTTCTGGGACCCATGCATTATTTATCTCAGGATCTAGCCAACGTAGCTCAAAGCGGTTAAAAATCTCTCGATAACTTTAGCTCGCCTGGAAAATAAAAAAAACCGCATGCGTCTACGTGCCCTCTGTGTCGAGAAATCGCCAAATTCCTTAAGTACTAAAAATGTACACTTTTTCGATTATTCTACATAACTGAACAAGCCGCAAACACTTTTTCATTAAAAGTAGCCTATCCTATGTAGAATTTGATGCAGATTTCAAAAATAGTATTGGTGTTTCAAAAAATTTAACCCCTACCCAAAAATTGTCAAAAATATACAAATTTTTCAAAATTATATACTAGGGGTTAAATTTTTTTAAAACACCGATACTGTTTTTGAAATCTACCCTAAATTTTACATAGGATAGGCTACTTTTAATGAAAAAATTTTTGCGGCTTGTTCATTTATGCTGAATAATCGAAAAAAGTGTACTTTTTTAGTACATTTTTAGTACTTAAGGAATTTGGCGATTTCTCGACACAGAGGGCACGTAGACGCATGCGGTTTTTTTTATTTTCCAGGCGAGCTAAAGTTATCGAGAGATTTTTAACCGCTTTGAGCTACGTTGGCTAGATCCTGAGATAAATAATGCATGGGTCCCAGAAATATAATTTGTACTATAATCAGTCTGACTGTGTGAGTTCATACTTTTGCTCATACCGAGCATCTTCTCATCTGAACGGTACAGTATTGTAGCCTCGAGAAAATAGTAGCCGGAGGAGAGGCGTTTATTTTCTCTGGTCACTCTTTTGGCTGTGCTACGGGCGCTCAAACAGAGCATCACCAACGCTAACGCATTGTTGATCCGCCCGTCGGTCTACTATTGCCGCGCGCGCAGCAAGCATAGATAGCAGCGACCAACTTGCACTTTCTCGCACGTTACGAGAAGGAGAAAGTAACAGCAAAGCGCGTGTGCAAGTCACGAGAAGAAGACTGCTTTAGCAGGTACGAGTTCAAGTCAGACCGTACTCATCGGCTCTTACGTTTCAACATGAAAGATCAATATGCTCGGTACAAGTAACTTAAGTTAGCCTGTCTGATGTCGTCTAGTCAGTGTTTGCATTCAATTCTGTGTTCTTTTAAGAACGTTACGAAGCGAGGAAGTCCTGAGTACGGACGAGGCAGAAAGCGAGGATTCTGACATGGAAGAAATGGGCAAGAACGTGGAATCGATGCTGAGCGGCAA
>JASAMW010001669.1:0-43596 GCA_030247985.1 Epsilonema sp. ZAB3_2 | reverse complement strand
CCTCTGAAAAGTGAATATAGTTAATTCATTTGATTATCGATATTGTTTTTACTGAATTGTATGTTAGTTGCGTTTTAAAATATAAGATGTATATTTATGTAGATTATTTTTAATTTTTGTAAAGAGACATAGAAGATTAGCCATCTGAATGTATTCTGCTGTGAGCATGTTTTTTTGTTTATTTAATTAGTATTTTTTTATTATTTTATTATCTGTTTTAAATTTTAATATAATGCGCATATGTGCTTATATTACTCTTAACCCCCTGAAAGGGGGTTAAAAAGAGGGGCCATCCGAATATGCTCTGTTGTGTATAGATAAGGTTTTTTTGGATGAATATAATAGTTTTTATAGCTATGAATAGGCGAGGGAACTTTGGATGAATATAATAGTTTTTATAGCTATGAATAGGCGAGGGAACGTATAGCCAAAAACACCTTCCAGGCCGATAATACTCAGCCAAAAAGTTTGATTTCTGCATTTCATATCTGGTCTATGAAACCGATAGAAAAGTCTGGCGAAAAATCGCCCTAATCGTTGTTGCACTTTCTTCAATTATGCAGCTATGAACATAAGTAAAGCACAAAAGTCGAAAGGAAGGCCTGGCTTAAAAAGGTCTAAAAAAAGTCGGCTATGAACATAAGTAAAGTATAAAAGTCGAAAGGAACGCCGCCTAGCTTAAAAATGGTCTAAAAAAGCTCATGATCAAATGACCTTCTGATAAGGTAATCTATCAGTTTTTCCTCATGCAAAACCACCTAATCTTTATCACCAGTTCTTTGCCAATTTGGCGATAAATTCTTTTGGGTCATTTTAGGCAATTATGCAGCTATGAACATAAGTAAAGCACAAAAGTCGAAAGGAAGGCCTGGCTTAAAAAAGGTCTAAAAAAAGTCGGCTATGAACATAAGTAAAGTATAAAAGTCGAAAGGAACGCCGCCTAGCTTAAAAATGGTCTAAAAAAGCTCATGATCAAATGACCTTCTGATAAGGTAATCTATCAGTTTTTCCTCATGCAAAACCACCTGTATCTTTATCACCAGTTCTTTGCCAATTTGGCGATAAATTCTTTTGGGTCATTTTAGGCAATTATGCAGCTATGAACATAAGTAAAGCACAAAAGTCGAAAGGAAGGCCTGGCTTAAAAAAGGTCTAAAAAAAGTCGGCTATGAACATAAGTAAAGTATAAAAGTCGAAAGGAACGCCGCCTAGCTTAAAAATGGTCTAAAAAAGCTCATGATCAAATGACCTTCTGATAAGGTAATCTATCAGTTTTTCCTCATGCAAAACCACCTGTATCTTTATCACCAGTTCTTTGCCAATTTGGCGATACATTCTTTTGGGTCATTTTAGGCACTTCTTTGCACGCATTTATTTTGGCAGAGACGCTAGCAGATAAGTTGGCGAGACGAGTAGGCGCTGTCAAGAAGTCGAGTCGAACTGAGGAATCTGCTCCTGCACCCCCCTTTTATATGGTACATAGCAGCGGGAGGGGTGAACAGCATTTCTTGCGCGACGTGTGCTGGTCTGAGCCACCACATTTGCATTCTTTGATGCATACGCCGATACATACAGCTGTTCTTAATATACTATACCTAACAATAAACACCTGTACATCGTCTCTGAATATAAAACCAATAACTAAATAAATCTACTGTACACTTATTTACACCGACCTCAAAACTTGTTGCGATACCCTCTCTTTTTAAATCCGTACAGGTTTTCCTTCTACAGTATACATAATTCCAACCACCTGTACACCGACATGTTCGTGCAATATTTCTAACATTTCTAACTCTAAAAAATAGCAACCTGTAACCCGATACATACAGCTGTTCTTTAAAAACAATACCTAACAAAAAACACCTGTACATCGTCTCCGATATAACACCAATACTTTACCGAAAAACGATCAGCCTCTCTGATGGCTCAGTGGTTAAAAACGCAGAGTCAAAGGTATAAATGGCGAACTTCCCTGTACCGCGCTCGAGGCGCACAGCTGCCAGGGACAGCTCTTTTTCTCGATTATTTTCCATAGTACTGAGTTCTTCGGAAAAGAAAATTTTCCCCATGCTAAAACTCTACGTATGCACTTAAGCGCTCAGCACATCGTGTGCACCTTCATCATTGTCCTATCTCGTGTGATATACGCAAACTAAGCGTAAAGACCATCCAGCGAAGCTGGATGGCCAAAAATAGGGAACCTAAACCTAAACGCAATAATTTCTCAACAGATTTGGGTGCTGAGAAGAGACGCAGTGTCATCTCCTGTCACGGCTCACTGTGATGGCTTCCAAGGAAGCGGGGGCAGCTGTTGAGAAATTATTTACGAGGAATTATTTTACTGTGAGCTAAGCAGACTCCCGTCACATGAATTTAACTATTGAACATCCCCTAACTCGCCGCACAGGGAAGCCTGCACATTCCCCGCTATCAAGCGGAAGTCCACCTTGTTCACCAGTGGGATCACCTGCACCCTTACGCTGCTCTTCCCGTGCGCCTCCTGTTCAAAGAAACGAAAAATCTCGGCCTTAGCTTCACCCGCCCATTTGTTGCCTTGCATCGGCTCGGCGTTCATACGTACACATAATTATACTCCATTACATGGTTGATTACATGGTTGAGGACTGTTCCTGCGGTCTGGTATACAAGTATGTATACAAAGTAATATGCTAAACAAATGCAAACGAAAGATTGTGTAGATGGTCAGTTGTGTAGATCGTCACATTTTTCCCTTGATTGTGTAGAAAAATAATTTTGGTGATTGTGTAGATTTGAGTATGTAGATGGAGCGATTTGTCTACACAGTTGATTTTCAGATTGTGTAGATTTGGTTATGTAGATCTTGAAAATATTTGGTAGACAAAGTATGTAGACAGTCAAAAAATTTGAAGAAAAATTATGGTGTGTCCTTTTGGTAGATAAAACGGGGTGTGATATCTACACTTCTATAGAAGTGCTGGAAGAACTAAAGGGTTATCGATCGAATCCTTGAAGTTTCCTCTTTCAAATGAGCTATTTGGTTCATCATTCGCTCAAGGGGCAAGTTCAAAGCAGATTGGCCAGATTAGCAGGTGGCCGGGTTTAGCCCATGGCCTAGTTTACCCTATTGCTTGAATTACTGATAACTCAAGCAGCTAATGAAACAAATCTTGGAGTAGGTACATATACCGTTGAACGTACTGTACATATCGCAAAAGTCAATCAGCAGAGGCCCAGAAGTTAAAAATTCGCTATCAAGTGCGGATAGCCTTTTCTTTCAGCCCACCCCAGACCGGAAGGCATCAAGGTAGACGCGATAGCGGAACCTCGAGAGGCTCACGAACGAGCTCCGCCGCGTCCCACCTTACTTAGTCATGTGTAAATAGGAGTGACGGAAATAAAAACACACATTTGCTCATAACTCCCGAGCCAAGAGGCGGACTGAGCTGAAATTTTGCCTGAAGATGTATCCTATATGTTCGTATCTACTGGCAAAATTTCAGCTCCATCGGCCCACTGGTTAGGGCGCTACTGGCGAAAAACCTATTTTTGAAAGGTGTGGACAGCTTATGTACTGAAAAACTGTTCCCACCGTAACTTTTCAACGAGTCGTGGGATCGAGCTCGGTTTTTTTTTAAAAGATGGGAAATGTAAAGATCTTGGGAAAGTGGTCCGAGCACTTTTTTCGTTTAAGGCCTCTGACACCCTTAAAATTGTGATTTTGTGGTAAAAATAGTTGCAAAGTTCCCACGCATACTCGTCCGTGGATTTTATTCGGATCTGAGTGGTAGGTATACCAAAAGATAGATCTCACTCTACTCTCGATACGAATTTTTTTAGATTTTTAAAATTCGCTTTCATTCTCGAGTTATGAGCTGTCAAAGTTGGCTGTTTTTTATGTTTGGCTTTAGCAATACTTAAGGACGCGACAGACAGCTGATTTGAGTGCCTGCCGCACTGTAGAGGCCACATATAGTCATATAGCATTACCATTCGATTCGCCTTCAAAAGAGCTATCGATTGCTGGCCACTGCGACATGCTTATGCCTGATTCACATAGTGAAAAATGCATTCACATAGACGAAAGTTGCAAAAAGGTGCTATTTTTCCAAAGTTGATGACTTGTAGGCTTGTGACATACCATTAGATTCGTCTATGCAAGATCTATCGATTGAAAACAATTTCTACATGCTCGTTTCCAATATGCCTGATTCACATAGTTTTTAGTTATTGACATAATTTACATAATTATAAAAGAAAACAAAAATTAGCTAAATGTAGGCATATGGGATACCATTCGATTCGTCTTCAAAAGATCTATCGATTGCTGCCCATTGCGACATGCTCATGCCTGATTCACATAGTAAAAAATGCATTCACATTGATGAAAGTCGCAAAAAGGTGTTATATTCTTCAGTTTGGCGATTTGTAGGCATGTGACATACCATTCGATTCATCTTTGCAAGATCTATCAGTTGGGAATAATTTCTACATGCTTGTACCCAATATGCCTGATTCACATAGTTCTAATGTATACACATAGGCACAAAATAAAACAAAAATTGGCTAAACGTAGTCACGTGATATACCATTCAATTCATCTTGACAAGGTCTACCTATGTCTTGCATTTCTTACTAACCAACTCCTCGCTCATACCTGATTCACATAGTCTAATTAAATTCACATAGGCTCAATTCCACTCAAAACAAAGAAACATCCTGTGTAATTTATAATAATGGTATATAATGGCTTATAAGGTAATACTCGTAATGTTTTCCACTAGCGCATCTCGTCAACTTGAGCTCAGTTTGTTTTTAAAGAATTGCATTTCATGTGTTATGCACATTCACATACTCAATCTCCTCTCAAAAACATAAAAAATGTTCCATGTAGTGTATTATGTATGTCGAGGTTCCACTAGCACATCTCGTCAACTCGAGCTTGGTTTTTCAAAGATTTGTATGCATTTGTAATGCACGTTCACATAAGGCTCAATTCCTCTCAAAAACATAGAAATGTCCCATGTAGATATATCCCCTAATTTATGTTTATAATGTATCTTGAGGTAAAGATTTGTATGCATGTGTTAAAACAAAATGTATCGATTGGGAACAATTTTGACATGCTTGTATCCTATATGCTTCTCACATATCGAGTAGACGTGGCAGGAACCAGTGGAGAAGTGCTCCTAAGGAGCACGAAGGAAGTGAGCGAGAGGCTCACTAGCCTGCAGATGCTTATGGGGTTGACGGCTCAGAAACCAGAACGTTCCATCCAACCACCCATTGCTGCCGAAACTCGCTACCCCTTCGAGTTGACAGCCTCTCGCGCAATCTGCTGCGGACCAACTGGTGTGGGCATACTTTTGCACCTTCCCAATCATGGTGAACAAAATTCTTCCATGACCTTTGTTGCCTCTCGCCTGCTTCTGCATGCCTGATCCATGCAGTGTTATGAATAAGTGTGTACGTATGTGTATGCTTTATTCTTGCTCACATGTGCATTCGCTCTCATGTAGTACCCATTCAATAATGATTTCCATTATGATCAGCCGTTTCAACTCATGAGATCCAGGGTTCGATTCCCTGGCACATCTGGTAAATTTTTCTTCTTGCTTCAAAATATCGGCTTTGAAATCATGAAATTTCAGCTAAAATTATAGCTTGTTGTTGTTGTTCAGGATGAACAGGAAAAGCAATAAGACATGAAATCTTTACTGGCATGTATGTTCATGTAGTTTTGAAGAAATAACATTTTCTTTTGTCTTTGAACAATGCTCAAATTTTTTTGTTGCACCATACTATGTACCAGTATGTACATGATCACATAATTACCTTGTTAAGATGACCAAATATTATGGTTTGGATTCAGTTTTGCATGTGATCAGGCATACAGAAGCAGGCGAGAGGCAACAAAGGTCATGGAAGAATTTTGTTCACCATGATTGGGAAGGTGCAAAAGTATGCCCACACCAGTTGGTCCGCAGCAGATTGCGCGAGAGGCTGTCAACTCGAAGGGGTAGCGAGTTTCGGCAGCAATGGGTGGTTGGATGGAACGTTCTGGTTTCTGAGCCGTCAACCCCATAAGCATCTGCAGGCTAGTGAGCCTCTCGCTCACTTCCTTCGTGCTCCTTAGGAGCACTTCTCCACTGGTCTACTGTAGTGATAAGTGGAAATCGGGAGCAAGCAGCAGGTGCTTACTTGTACCACTGCGTGCGTGGGCTAACAAATGAATTTTCATCAGTTCCAAATGTGCTCTGCTCACGCATTGTCGGCCAATAACGCACGCTCATTAGCACAGTAGTATGCCGTACTATTGGTTTCAACAATGGTTGGTGTCAGAAAAGTAGTTCTGGCTTATCAAGGCGAAAGGTGCAATAACGTCCACACCTTTTACTATTTCCTGCGTAGCTAAACTATTAATCGTAATTTATTGCGTGATTGCGTCCTTTATCAACGATTGTATGTACGTATTTTACAGAGGTAAGCAGGAATTTCGAACCAATACGTAGTAGGTGTACGCAGTACTGTAATGTGTACGTACAGTACGTCAGTAGGTGAATGAATGAATACCAGTATTACAAACTAATTGGCTAGTTTTAGTAGACATAACAGCATTTGTCCGGATTCACAAAAATATGATAAAACAGAACGCGATATTAAAAGCCACAAAGCGAGTATTGTGTGTGTATGCAGTTCATAATTCATATTATTCATGCTTCATCTCTGCCTGTGCGAAACTTTGACCTTGATTCCATTGCAAGGTCGCATAAGAACAGAGGACTGTTCGGTTTTCAGTGGATCCTATAATTCAAGTGGCATCAAGAATACGCAGGTACGTAGTTTGGTGCACATGATAAGGTGTAAAGAAAGGGTATTTTACTTCTTTACTTCTGATTCTGCCGAAAATTCCAAGTTGAACTTTCGCATCAACTTGAAAAGTGCAGTTTTGAACTCCACTTCCGCAAAACGCATACCCACGCAATTTCTGGGGCCAGAACCGAAAGGCAACCACGCAGCAGCCAAGGAATCCTGACAGTCCTTATTCAAGAACCTAATTTTGAAAAATACAAAATTGAATTAGTTCAAAGTACTTCAATTCCCAGCACGTCTTGTTTTTTTCTGGTATAAGCTATGGATGTATGTACGTACTGTATGTAAAGAAAAAAGCTACTGTACGTCAGCGCAGTTCATTTCATTATGTACGTACATGCGTGCAGCATACTGTACAATATGTCTCGTAGTACCGTTCTGGTTTAAAACTCATTGGTTCAGGCCAGAATTCCGCAGAATGATGGACCGACCAGGTGGGAACCATCGCCACCATTCCGGGGTAGAATTTGTACCCGTTCAATTCGCATGATCGAATACAGGAGCGTTGGACGAAGCTGAAAATAAAATACCAAAGATGGCCAAGTTCGGTTCAACGGTTCAACTGGGGAAATTATGTGACTGAGATCATCCGGGCGTGTAGTCAGATGGTTAGGTCGCTCGCCTGTAACGCGAGAGGTCCAGGGTTCGATTCCCTGGCACATCTGGCAAGTTTTCCTTCTCGATCCCATGCATCCGAGATCAAATAGTCCTGCCTGGCAATCTTCTTACGCAACAACAGGTGGCATTAGTCGCAACGATTCGTGATAAACCGCATCCAAGTAGGGCAGCTGGAGCAAGGAATCAATCAAAACTCCGTCCTAAAATGGATGTTGTGTTGTGTTGTCTCTGCAAATATTTTTTTGTTGGAACGACTGTTGTTTGTGCCATGAAAATCCCAGCATTCAACCTGAGATGGGGAACAATTTTGTTGCAAATTCCTGTCAACTTCCTCTTGCAACTTTCGCTGCACATCTTGATGTTTTGCCAGCAGCCAAGCAGTGTAGCCCAAGGCAGTACTGGTGGTCTCATAACCAGCCAGAAGAAAGACGTAACAATTGGCGATAATGGCTTCCCTGGAGAGCTGCACAGATTATCATAAGAATTATTTCTGTCGATGGTGTAACGTACAGCAAGAAATTATTTTTTACGCGAGGTTTGTCAGTGCGCCCTTGGTTCTTCTCATTTTGCTCCAACAGTAGTTGAAGAATGTCAGAGCTGCCAAAATTCTACAATGCAAAAAGTGTATAGTCAGTGGGACGATCAAGACCGTGCTTGACAATTTTGCCGCTCCCGCGGCATTTTAGTAAATCTGGCATTTCTATACAAGAATAGCAACCGGCTTTTCGACCCTTTTTCAAACACTCTTGCTATTCTTGTATAGAAATGCCAGAAGCCAGATTTACTAAGATTGCTACGGGAGCGCGAAAATTGTCAAGCACGGTCTTGATCGTCCCACTGACTATACAAGGATACACTATAACACTTTCGTAGTAGGAAAAGAATGGGACACCCTCTACCTATACCTTGTAAATCTTCGCTCTTTCATCAGCTACTTTTTCCAAGCCAGAGACCAACCAACTTTCAGCAGCGCCTTGCTTTGTTGAACCTCGAAACATGGATATGATAAAACCCAACTCGGGGAACAAAACTGAAATAATGCGTTTTCGCTTCGTACCGATTGTAGTACTACATGCTGCCAGTCTTCCTCCCCTCCCTGCCATACAAAATTATTGCATTTTCATAGCATCTATCCTTACTGTACTTGTACTGTATATTACCCTAGCTTACACGATGGGAGCAGAAACCACTTGTTCTTGGCCAATCCCTGGTTGTTGAAAAAACGGCGACAATTCACAAGAAACGGATCGGTGGGGTCAGTTTGGCAATTCACTTCCAGTGCAAAAGCACACTTTCCAATCACGTCAAGGGTCAAGGCTTGAAAATCACTGCAAAATTAGTATACCACCTTTCAGATTGATAATTTTTTCCTAAGATAAAGAATAGCCAACCTACACCTTCACCAAACACTAATTTTGAAAGCAAGCACCTTACTCGTAAATGTCAATGGTTTTGCCATTGCCAGCACTCTTCTCCAACTTGGACACAAGAATGTCAACTTTGTCCAGTATGACTTGGTGCATCTGAAAAAATGTGCAGCAATTGTTGACCTGTGTTCTGTTAGCTTTTCTTTCCAGTGGTGAATTGAATGGTACTCTTGTACTTGTCGGAGTTTTCCAGTACTGAAGGTTGGGCTGACTGCACTACGCACATTCTTCCATTTGGTACCTTCCAATTGCAAAAGGCTGTCAGCCAATGGATAGCTAGAACTGACGAATATCTGCAATAATAGCAACATGCCCGTTTCATCGCATCAGTTCACTTGTTACTGGTCAACTGGTGTTGCAAGCACTTTGAAGATTTTGCACTGACTGCGACTACTATCAGTCGTGACGCGCAACTCACTCACCGGTCTGTTCACAAAGTTTTGAAACTGCTTCACCAGAAACTCCTTGGCTAAGTTGACATCAGTAATGGCTATGTTCAAGCGTGGACCGATGTAAAATCCAAAGACAGTTCCATAGGTTTTGACCCAATGCTCCATCTGGTCATACGGTTGAAGACCCTGTTGTTAAAAATTTTGTACACAACACAACCCCATCACAAACAAAGCCAATCACTTATTCATATAAAAATCTTCGTTGACAAAATACGTTTCAAAATACTTTCTTTCTGCATTCCATCAACTGATGCAAATTTCCAAAAAGAAAATTCACTGGAGGTCCATCATAGCCAAGTCTTTCTCGTAACTTCATCTGTCTCCATCTTGAGCTGAAAGCAAGCCATCCATTATTGTGCCTTTGCAAAAACAGGGCAAAATGAAGTGCTTTTCGGGTTTTTCTTACACGAAAGCCATGGTAAAAACTGTGGCAATAAGGATGATAATGAGTTCCAGCATGATTGTAGGTAGTATCAGGAGTCCTGGTAGTATTCTGTATTCTAATCCAGTATGATGGCGAGATGGAGAACTGACTTGACACTCAAGACACAACTTTATGTTTTCTGCAAAGAAATCAGCTGAGTGAAACAAAATAGAGGATGTTTATGTTTACATTCGATTTTGCATGCGGTCGTTGTCGTCATATACGACAGGCAGGTACGTAAACGTACATAGATTACACATTACAGTCAACGTAGCAGCAGACAGACAGCCACTTTATCTCATCTATCAGGAGCACATCAGGAGGTTGATAAACATGACTGTGACGTACAGCCATCCAGCCACAACCAAAACACGACAACAACTTTTGATGACGAGTCGAATTTGCCTAAAAAGTACACCAACTAGTCAAAGACGATGAAATTCTAACTACCGCTTGTTAGCTTTCGCCGGCGCGCGCGCGCGGCGCGACGACAACGAAACGAACGTAACGAAAACGTCGTTCAAGAATGCGGAGAGTCAAGTCGTCTGGTTTGTGTAAGAAACTGACTGGTTTATTTTTTCTTAGACATACGTACGTGTACGTGGGCAAGAGTAATGGCGCGTTCGCCAGACGTCCGTCCGTCCGTCCGTCCGTCCGTCAAACGTATCTAGGAGTACATGGTTGTTTGCGGTGTGCCATGTACGCCTAGATACTTTTTACTGATTTTAATGTGACGCACGGACGGACGGATGGATTTACGGACGTAACGGACGTCTGGTGAACGCGCCATAAGAGTGCAATCCACCTTTTGACCCATGATTTAGATTAGCCGGTCGATGTGATCACGTGATCGGCGTCCCGAAGCGAATGAAGGAAGGACTACGGTACGTACGTACGCGCGTTGCGTCGTCGTCTTCACGTCGTACCGTAGTCTCCTCGTTCGCTTCGGGACGCGATCACGTGATGTCTTCGTGCGGCTGATCTAAATATGGGAAAAGCGTGGATATAGTCGGAGAGACGATCAAGAGTTCGCTTGACAATTTTGCCGCTCCCGTGGCAATGTAACATTTTCCAAACATTCTAAACAAGAAATAGCAACCGGCTTTTCGACCCTTTTTCAAAAACTATTGCTATTCTTGTTTTTTAGAATGTTTTTAGAAATGTTACATTGCCACATGAGCGGCAAAATTGTCAAGCACGAACTCTTGATGTTTCTCAGCTATAATGCATTTCTCTTCAAAGGTGGTTGGCTTCACATGGGCGCAACATTGTTATTTCTGTTTCTTTTAGTGTCGGAAACGGGTGGAAAAAAGAGAACGCAAATCCAAGTGGGAAACGTATGATCCGAGTTATTCCCTTGCAGGGGACGAGGAGGACGAACTTCGCGAGGAGCCAGCGAAGCTGATGGTAAGCAAGACACACAGGAAACATCAATTCGGGTAGGTACTGTGGGGTAAACCCGGACACCTAGTATCTCAGCAACCAACCCCCTCCCCCTCTCATCTTTGCTCTATTCGAACAGCAAGTTCAAAGGAGCTTGCCAGATTACCACAGTACCCTATTTATCCCTTCTAATCTATCCTCAAAAATCACAGATAGGCCTACCTCAGATATAGCGATGAGAAGTGTGCGCATGTTTGAGACGGCGAGATTCGAGAAAGATTGCCCATCGGTCCGAAGCGGTCGAGACTGTGACCTCCTTCAGTTTCATCTGTCTCCTAATCCTTTGCGCCCAATTCGTCCACGTCGGCAGACACGAGCTTGCTATCGGGGAAATCGATTCCTCGACTTCCTCGCCGCAGCTTTCGGCAGAGCGATGCGCGCCGATGGCCACACACGGTTGTTGTTACTCATTCCTCAATCGGTCACTCCTCACAGCGGTCAACTTTTAATCATGTCAACCACATATGGAGTTGCGTAACTGTTGGCGGTTCACCAGACGTCCGTTAGTCCGTCCGTCCGTCTCGTAACCCACAAAGCGTCTCGTCCGTCCGTCCGTTCGTCAACCCATATGAGTTGACGACTGGGAGTCCGTTACGACGTCTGGTGACGCGCCATGACGCCAACCGACATATGGGAGTTCATTTGTGACCTCATTCATTTTTGCACAGCCTCAGGCAGGGGCTATACGTCTATGGGTAAATCTCGACAAGGGGTAAACCCAGACAAAAGCTTTTCTGAACTTGTTGCTTCAGCAAATGATGAACATGGCAGCTCATTTGAAAGAGGAGAGTTCAAGGAATCGATTGGTAGAGAATACTTACAAGTCTCAACCGGTCGTATGGTTGCTGAGATATACTAGGTGTCCGGGTTTACCCCACAGTACCCTACCCTACAAAAATACGATGTTTCCTGTGTGCTTGCTTACCATCAGCTTCGCTGGCTCCTCGCGAAGTTTCGTCCTCCTCGTCCCCTGCAAGGGAATAACTCGGATCATACGTTTCCCACTTGGATTTGCGTCTCTTTTTTCCACCCGTTTCCGACACTAAAAGAAACAGAAATAACAATGTTGCGCCCATGTGAAGCCAACCACCTTTGAAGAGAAATGCATTATAGTCGGAGAAACGATCAAGAGTTCGCTGCTTAAATTTTGCCCTATGTGGCAATGTAACATTTCTAAAAACATTCTAAACAAGAATAGCAATAGTTTTTGAAAAAGGGTCGAAAAGCCGGTTGCTATTCTTGTTTAGAATGTTTGGAAATGTTACATTGCCACGGGAGCGGCAAAATTGTCAAGCGAACTCTTGATCGTTTCTCCGACTATATACACGCTTTTCCCATGATTTAGATTAGCCGCACGAGAGACATCACGTGATCGGCGTCCGAAGCGAACGAAGGAAGACTACGGTACGTACGTGAAGACGACGACGCAACGCGCGTACGTACGTACCGTAGTCTTCCTTCATTCGCTTCGGGACGCCGATCACGTGATCACATCGACCGGCTAATCTAAATCATGGGTCAAAGGTGGATTGCACTCTTATGGCGCGTTCACCAGACGTCCGTTACGTCCGTAAATCCATCCGTCCGTCCGTCCGTCAAATTCAAATCCGTAAAACGTATCTAGGAGTACATGGCACACCGCAAACAACCATGTACTCCTAGATACGTTTGACGGACGGACGGACGGACGGACGGACGTCTGGCGAACGCGCCATTACTCTTGCCCACGTACACGTACGTATGTCTAAGAAAAAATAAACCAGTCAGTTTCTTACACAAACCAGACGACTTGACTCTCCGCATTCTTGAACGACGTTTTCGTTACGTTCGTTTCGTTGTCGTCGCGCCGCGCGCGCGCGCCGGCGAAAGCTAACAAGCGGTAGTTAGAATTTCATCGTCTTTGACTAGTTGGTGTACTTTTTAGGCAAATTCGACTCGTCATCAAAAGTTGTTGTCGTGTTTTGGTTGTGGCTGGATGGCTGTACGTCACAGTCATGTTTATCAACCTCCTGATGTGCTCCTGATAGATGAGATAAAGTGGCTGTCTGTCTGCTGCTACGTTGACTGTAATGTGTAATCTATGTACGTTTACGTACCTGCCTGTCGTATATGACGACAACGACCACATGGAAAATCGAATGTAAACATAAACATCCTTTATTTTGTTTCACTCAGCTAATTTCTTTGCAGAAAACATAAAGTTGTGTCTTGAATGTCAAGTCAGTTCTCCATCTTGCCATCATACTGGATTAGAATACAGAATACTACCAGGACTCCTGATACTACCTATTGAAATCATGCTGGAACTCATTATCATCCTTATTGCCACAGTTGTTACCATGGCTTTCGTGTAAGAAAATCATATAGTCGAGAAACAAAGATCCCATCCCCTCACTATTTTTTTCTAAAAACATTCTAAACAAGAATACAATATTTTAAAAAGGTCGAAAAGCTCTTCTCTCCTGAAATTACATCCCGAGCGCAAAATTAGCACTCTATCTCTCCCTATATCCCCTCCCTAATAGCCCAAACACCATCCCCCCACACAAAAGACTCCCAGCCCACCCCCTCCTATCTCCCTCCTCCACCATCCCTAATCTCTCCACCGGGTCCTCTTGCGCCCCACTCCTAATCCACCCCCAACAAATCTAAAACTATCTAATACAACACCCAAACAACCATTACCCCATTCCGCGACGACGACGACCGGACCCATACTACTCCTAAAAAGTACACCAACTAGTCAAAGACGATGAAATTCTAACTACCGCTTGTTAGCTTTCGCCGGCGCGCGCGCGCGGCGCGACGAAACGAACGAATAACGAAAACGTCGTTCAAGATGCGGAGAGTCAAGTCGTCTGGTTTTGTAAGAAACTGACTGGTTTATTTTTTTCTTAGACATACGTACGTGTACGTGGGCAAGAGTAATGGCGCGTTCGCCAAACGTCCGTCCGTCCGTCCGTCCGTCCGCCAAACGTATCTAGGAGTACATGGTTGTTTGCGGTGTGCCATGTACTCCTAGATACGTTTTACGGATTTGAATTTGACGGACGGACGGACGGATGGATTTACGGACGTAACGGACGTCTGGTGAACGCGCCATAAGAGTGCAATCCACCTTTGACCCATGATTTAGATTAGCCGGTCGATGTGATCACGTGATCGGCGTCCCGAAGCGAATGGAAGACTACGGTACGTACGTACGCGCGTTGCGTCGCCGTCTTCACGTACGTACCGTAGTCTTCCTTCGTTCGCTTCGGGACGCCGATCACGTGATGTCTCTCGTGCGGCTCATCTAAATCATGGGAAAAGCGTGGATATAGTCGGAGAAACGATCAAGAGTTCGCTTGACAATTTTGCCGCTCCCGTGGCAATGTAACATTTCCAAACATTCTAAACAAGAATAGCAACCGGCTTTTCGACCCTTTTTCAAAAACTATTGCTATTCTTGTTTAGAATGTGTTTTAGAAATGTTACATTGCCACATGAGCGGCAAAATTGTCAAGCAGCGAACTCTTGATCGTTTCTCCGACCATAATGCATTTCTCTTCAAAGGTGGTTGGCTTCACATGGGCGCAGCATTGTTATTTCTGTTTCTTTTAGTGTCGGAAACGGGTGGAAAAAAGAGACGCAAATCCAAGTGGGAAACGTATGATCCGAGTTATTCCCTTGCAGGAGACGAGGAGGACGAAACTTCGCGAGGAGCCAGCGAAGCTGATGGTAAGCAAACACACAGGAAACGTGCCGTATTTTTTGTAGGGTAGGGTACGATGGGGTAAACCCGGACACCTAGTATATCTCAGCAACCATACGACCGGTTGAGACTTGTAAGTATTCTCTACCAATCGATTCCTTGAACTCTCCTCTTTCAAATGAGCTGCCATGTTCATCATTTGCTGAAGCAACAAGTTCAGAAAAGCTTTTGTCTGGGTTTACCCCTTGTCCGAGTTTACCCCATAGTACCGTATAGCCCCTGCCTGAGGCTGTGCAAAAATGAATGAGGTCACAAATGCAACTCCCATATGTCGGTTGGCGTCATGGCGCGTTCACCAGACGTCCGTAACGGACGTCCGTCCATCCGTCAACTCATATGGGTTGACGAACGGACGGACGGACGAACACTTATGGGTTGACGAACGGACGGACGGACGTAACGGACGTCTGGTGAACGCGCCAACAGTTACGCAACTCCCATATGTCGGTTGACATAGATTGCGCAAAAGTTGACCACTGTGAGGAGTAACCGATTGAGGAATGAGTTAACAACAACCGTGTGTAGGCCCCACATCAGCAGCAGCCATCGCTCTGCCGAAAGCTGCGGCGAGGAAAGTCGAGGAATCGATTTCCACCAATCAGCAAGCGTCGTTGTCTGCCGACGTGGACGAATTCGGCGCAAAGGATTATCGGAGACAGATGAAACTGAAGGAGGATCACCAGTCTCGACCGCTTTGGGTAGCGCCGGATGGGCACATCTTTCTCGAATCCTTTTCGCCCGTCTACAAACATGCGCACGACTTTCTCATCGCTATATCTGAGGTAGGCCTATCTGTGATTTTTAGGATAGATTAGAAGGATGAATAGGGTACTGTGGGGTAATGCTGGCCTAAGCTCCTTTGAACTTGCTGTTTCAGCAAATTAGGAGCCAAATAGCAAATTTGAAAGAGGATAGTTGGAGGAATCGATTGATAGCATATTGGTTGCTGAGATATGCAGCCTTGGAAACTTAGTACTTGGTCGAATTTGCCTCGTTGTACGTCCGACCTATCTAGGAGTACATGAACTATGTTCTCCTAGATACTAGTAACATAGTTCATGTATAGATACGTCGGACGTACGGACGTCTGGTGAACGCGGCATACGTCTTTTTGCAGCCTATTTGCCGCCCGGAACACATTCACGAGTACCAGTTGACAGCCTATTCCCTCTACGCAGCTGTATCTGTGGGTCTGCAAACAGAAGATATCATAGGCTACTTGGAGCGTTTATCCAAAACCACGCTGCCTCAGGGAATCAAGGAATTCATTCGGGTTCGATTCGCTGCTAGTTTTTGAATTTTTTTCCCTTTTTTATGTCTCTGTTTTACAAAAGGGCTGGTCAATATGAACTTGTGCACCTCCAGTAAAATGGAACTGCTAGTTTTTGGGTACTGTGGGGGAAAACCCGGCCATGGGGTAAATCCGGCGACCTAAGTAAGCTCTTTTGAACTTTCTGTTTCAGCAAATGATGAACCAAATAGCTTATTTGAAAGAAGAAAGTTCAAGGAATCGATTGATATCATGCTTATCTCAATCGGTCCATTGGTTGATGAGATATGCAGCCCTGAACCTTAGGTGGTCGGATTTTCCTATGACCGGGTTTACCCCACAGTACCACCCTATTTGTCCGTGCGAAACTCGCAACTCTATTTTACGCCACTATATTGGCCAGCCTTATTGTGATGCTATCATTTTTCATCTGCTCTTTTTGGTGCCGTTTTCAGCTGTGTACGGTGAGCTACGGGAAAGTGAAGCTGGTTTTGAAGCACAATCGTTATTTTGTCGAATCTCGCCATTCGGATGTGATACAGAAGCTGTTGAAAGACGCTGTGGTTCAAAACTGTATGGTTAGCGACACGTTGGGAGAGCCTGACAGTGTGCAAACCAGTAGAGAGCCATCAAATGATGTAAGACGTACAGGGTACTATGGGGTAATCCCGGCCATGGGAAAATTCGGCTACCTAAGTTTTAGGGCTGTAAATCTGAGCACCCAGTGGACCGAATGACCCCATGGCCGGGCTGCATGACTCTAAAAGCCACTTACCGTATTTTTGGGTGTATGGCCCCATGGGGCTATACAAAAATCGAGAGGTCCTATGGGGGGTTATACACTGGGGGGGGGGGGGGGGGATATACACTGGGGGGGGGGGGGGGATATACATGGGACAAAATTTATGTTTGTGAGAGGTGTGTAGAGGCATGTTTTTGAGGTCGAAAGTACGTGTTTTAGGGCATAATCGTGGCTAAAACAGGGTTATTCTAGTATAAGACATGCTCAGCTAAGCTTATAGGCATGGTAGGATAGTGTAGGAGTAGCTACAGCTAGCTTATGACCAGCTTACATAGGTAGGTTAGGTACCTTCCAGTACATGGGGGGTTATACACCAGGGGGGGGGGATATACATAGGACAAAATTTATGTTTTGCCGATGGGGGGTTATACACTGGGGGGCATATACTCAGGGGGGATATACACCCAAAAATACGGTAGTTATGGGCAAGTGATCAGGGCGCAGCAAGTTAGGAGAGAGAGGGCAGGGGTCAGAAAAACTTGTTTGTGTGCTGCGCGTGCGCGAGAGCGAAGGAGTAAACATACTAGACGAATCAGCTGATTATACATAATTGGCAACTTTGATCTTTGCACCTAGCTGAGCCTGCTTGACCACTTGCTCACCCATCGTAGCGAAGTAAGTTTTCTTTGCGACTTCGTTGGGGCATTTGCGGAAGCGTTGGATGGCTTCATCGTTCAAGTCTTTCAGTCTGGGTCATTCTTTATCTTGTCCTTCATTTCTTCGCGCAATACATCAAAGATGTATTCTGGCGATTCCGAGTTTTCCGAACTGCCCTGAGGTGAATTCACTTCTCCTGCACCAGCTCCTTGCACTTGTAAAGACTCTGACTCCATTTCCATCTCTGCAGCTGGAGCAGGGGCTGGGCTGTACTGAGAAACTTGATTGTCAGGGGAAATGTTAGCTTACAAATGGGAGGAGCCATTCTAATTAGTGCAGTTGTAGACGCACAAGTATGAGCGTGAAAAAAGGATGGAGAAGGACAATCGATGATATACAGATAATCCTTCCGTTGTGTCATTTGTGCACTGTTTGACCTGTGCAATTGTCCCCTGAGTGAGGCCCATTGTGCCTGTCAAGTGCGGTGGACACTAGCCGGTCAGCGTGGAAAGTTTTCCTGTGAACGGGGACCGGTTTTAAGTACGGCAGGCTGACCCTGCCCATAACTAAGTGGCTTTTAGAGTCATGCGGCCGGGCTTACCCCACAGTAAATAATACTTTGCAGTAATGTAGGCAATCACCAATTTTGCATGGTTACTGGACTGGAGATATTTTTGGGTGGCCCGAAGTATCCCCTGGCCCAATAACCGGGCAATTAAGTTCTCGAGTATGTTTTTCACTTGCATAGGTAGGTAGGTTTGTGTTTGTCGTCTTTACACTCCTCCAAGTGTTTTGGCGAACTTTTGTACGTATGTATTCTATCGGTTGTGCAGGGCAAGCTAACAATTCCCGGTGTACCTCAAAAAACGAGGGATGAACCTGCGAATCCGGTGGTGGAAAAGACGACAACAGAAATTCCTGAAGATATCAACGCCTTCTACAGCAAGATCGAAGGGGAGGACGATGAAGAGGACGCCGCGATTCGACGCCTTGAAGTGCTGACTTTCGAGGTAAACTGGCGCCAACTCCGGTGGCCGAGTGGTCTAAGGCGCTGGCGCCCGGGTTGATGGGTGGGTGGATCGATTCCTACATGGTACACTTTGACGCCTTGAAGTGTTGACTTTGGAGGTAAACTGACGCCAACTCCGGTGGCCGAGTGGTCTAAGGCGCTGGCGCCCGGGTTGATGGGTGGGTGGATCGATTCCTACAGGTACACTTTGTGTGTTTGTAGGTGAAGCAAGAGACGATTGAGACGCTGCAAAAACGATGCATCGAATTGGAGTACCCACTGCTGGCTGAGTACGATTTTCGCAATGACACCTTGAACCCAAACTTGAATATCGATCTGAAACCTTCCACGATTTTGAGGTATGTTTTTTTTTGGTTGCGTGCTGCAGCTTCTGTGTCGTATTGACCAGTTGCGCTAATAAATTTTTCTGGGTGGTCGTGAGAGCTTACCCTTACCCCTCTGATTTATACGGATTTTCAGTGCAATTCTTGATCGATACCTGGCGGGGTCACCGATCACAAATTTGCATTGAAAGGCGGTGTAAATCAGAGCGGTCAGCAGCTTCCGATCGCTTTGAAATTTTCAGCGCAACCAGTGAATAGGAAGTTTAAAGCTACCAATTTTAGGCAAATTCGGATGTGCAGTTTTTTGATTTGTTGAATTTTGCCTTTATCTGGCCAGTAAGAGTTCGCTATGGCATTCAGGGCGCGTTGCATTTTAAAGTAGATTCACAAATGCGGATTTTTGTCCGTGCTTCGTGTACTCCTATCTAGCAAAAGTACATGCAAACTACGCAGGACAACTGAGTGTGAGTCCCATAGCGAACTCTCTCTGGCCAGACTAGATAGGCCTTTCTTTTTGAGGCCACTGCCTTTCGATGTTCAGGTATTCGCCTTTGTTTTTCAGGCCCTACCAAGAGAAATGCCTGCGCAAAATGTTCGGTAACAGTCGGGCTCGTTCCGGTGTCATCGTGTTGCCGTGCGGTGCGGGAAAAACTCTGGTAGGAGTTACAGCAGCTTGTACAGTGAACAAGCGCGCTCTGGTCTTGTGCACGAGCAACGTGAGCGTGGAACAGTGGAGGGCGCAATTCCAGGTAAGGGTAGTGTGGGGTAAACCCGGCCATGGGCTAAACCCGGTCACTTAAGCTCCTTTGAACTTGCTGTTTCAGCAGACGAAGAACCAAATCGCTCATTTGAAAGAGGAGAGGTCAAGGAATCGATTGATAAAATGCTTGTCTCAATCGGTCCATTGGTTGCTGAGATGTGCAGCCCTGAAACTTATGTGGCCGGATTCTCCCATGGTCGGGTTTACCCCACAGTACCCTATTATTCTCCTGAATAAGATTACCTTGGTTGATTCATGGCCAAAAATCCGCATTTCTCTTTCTATTTTACGCAGCACGGCCTAAGTTCCATTCGTGAAAACTCTCTCTAACCAGACCAATGCACAGGGCATATCATTGAGGTCAAATCGTTTTCTTTGTTGTTCTGAACACGTTCTCTTGCCCATCTTTCCACTTTTACCCTCTTTTCCATCTGCTCTCACCTATTTTTTCCTAGCTCCTTCTTTCTTTTCAGCTCTGGTCTACCATCGACGACTCGAAGCTGCTTCGGTTCACGCGGGAAGCACGCGACGCGATTCCCAGCGGCAGCAGAGCCAAAGCACCGGTGGTGGCAGTCAGCACCTACTCCATGATCGCCTACACCGGCAAGAGATCCTACGAGGCAGACCAGATGATGAAGTGGATTCAGAAACAGGAGTGGGGACTCATGCTCTTGGATGGTAAGCACGTGAGAGAGCGAGAGAGAGAGAGAGAGAATGTGGACGAGTGAAAGGGGTGATATGTGTGTTACCAATTACCCTGAAGCTTGAAATTGAACGGAAATTGAAGGTTTTGCTTGCACGGAGAGGTGCCTTTTAGCGTTTACTGGTAACAACAGAGCAGTAATTGCATTGTCAGGCAATTTTGATGCGTCTGCCACGCCATGGAAATGTGACCTGTGAATTATGACGGACTAAAAAATGTGATTTTCCTTGCATTTTGCCACACAACAAGCTCCAGATGTGCTTGAAAGAGTACAAACAACAAACAAGCCTAAATTGTCGAGGCGGAAAAAAGAAGCTGTAGCCCCACTTTTGATAGGTGTACTCATGTATAACCGCCTTCGTGTGTAACCCCTCCTCGTATATAACCCCCCGAATGGGCCACTAATTTTTTGACAGCCCCATGGGGGTTATACACGGAATCATAACAGTATGAAGTTTACGAACACAACACTACTGGCCTCGAACGCTATTGCCATACGTACGCAGTACGTTACGTACAGTACAGGTCCATACAATCTTGATTTTATTTCAGAAGTGCACACGATTCCTGCCAAGATGTTTCGACGCGTGCTAACGCTGGTACAGGCGCACTGCAAGCTGGGCTTAACGGCCACGCTGGTGCGAGAGGACGACAAGATTACGGATCTGAATTTTCTGATCGGACCGAAGCTGTACGAAGCCAACTGGATGGAGCTGCAGAAAGCGGGATTCATTGCGAAAGTGCAGTGCGCGGAGGTTAGTTTACGTACGTAGGGTACTGTGGGGTAAACCCGGACACCTATTTAAGCTTTTCTCAACTTGCCGCTTCAGCAAATGGTGGACATGGGTAGCTCATTTGAAAGAGAAGAGTTCAAGGAATCGATCGGTAGATATGGTTGCTGAGATATGCTAGGTGTCCGGGTTTACCCCCGTGTCCGGGTTTACCCCACAGTAGCCTATATGTAAGGTAATGTGGGGTAATCCCGGCCATGGGGTAAACCCGGCCACCTAGGTAGTACTGAAGGCCATTCTTTCTACGTGGGTGGCCCGGTTTACCCCACCGATAAAACCGACCGGGTTTACCCCATGATACCCTCCTTACAGTAGGGTTGCCTGGGGAAAGTCGGACAGTGGGTAAAATTAAAGTCGGACTCAAGCTTTTCTCCAAACCTTGTTAGTCAGTTGAAACATGAAATTCACGGGTTTGCCCAAGTGTTATGTATGACCTGACCACCATAATGTAATGTTAGCAATTCCTGGTACTACTTTTAATTGCAGGTTTGGTGTCCGATGACGGCTGAGTTCTACTCCTATTACCTGACGTCGCCACAGAATCGCAAGCTTCTTTTGGCAGTAATGAATCCGAACAAAGTTCGCGTGTGCGAATTCCTGATGAAATACCACGAAAGGCGAAATGACAAGGTTTGCTTGTAATTGTAGAGCACTTTTCGTACCACAAGGCAAGGGGCAATATGGTCTGGCCAGAGAGAGTTCACTGCGGGACTCAAGTCGTTCTGTGTAGTTTGCATGCACTTCTGCTAAATAGGAGTACACGAAGCACAAACAGAAATCCGCATTTGTGAATCTATTTTATGCAACGCGCCTTGACTGCCATAGCGAACTCTTACTGGCCAAGCCAGACTATAGTTTGTAGGTACTGTGCATTCGAATACTATTCCTGCAAGATATGAGATGAACAACAAGGTAAATACCTTGATTGGTTATTTATAGCTTGTAGGAGATTTGTAGATAATCGTCTTTTCCGACAACGTATTCGCCTTGAAAAACTACGCGACGCGTTTGGAGCGTCCTTTTCTCTACGGGTCCACCTCACAGCAAGAGCGCATGAACATCCTACAGAACTTCCAGTACAATCCTAAGATCAATACCATCTTCGTGTCAAAGGTGATTACCTATAGATACTGTGGGGGTAAAGGTATTTTATTTACCAATAGGGTACTGTGGGGTAAGTCCGGCCATGGGGTAAACCCGGCCACCCAAGCTCCTCTAAATTTGTTGGGCATGTAGACACATGCGGTTTTTTTATTTTCAATCCGGTTGAAACTTTGTCGACAAATTTTTGACCGCTTTGCTCTACGTTGGCTAGATCCTGAGATATTTTTAACGTTAGCAACAGCAAGATCGACTTTAGGTGGCCGGCCGGATTTTTCCATGGCCAGGTTTACCCCACATTACCCATTTGTATTCTGTCGTTATCTTTTGCGGTTTCGGACACGTCTTTCGATCTGCCAGAGGCGAATTTACCCCATGGCCGGGTTCCTTGGCCTTTCTGGCGCCCTTGGGCTTATGAGCTTTCGAATGAGCCATTGGTCGACGATACCCTTTGTAGTCTGTGGTTATCTGCTTTGTTCAGGTTGCGGACACTTCTTTCGATCTGCCAGAGGCGAACGTGCTCATCCAGATCTCCGCGCACGGAGGTTCACGGCGACAGGAGGCGCAACGCCTGGGGCGCATTCTGCGGCCGAAAAAGGGCAGCACGGACGCCTTCAACGCCTTCTTCTACTCGCTCGTCTCGCAAGACACGCTGGAAATGAGCTACAGCAGGAAACGACAACGCTTCCTGGTCAATCAGGGCTACAGCTACAAGGTAGCAGGGTAGGGTTGGGTACGTAACCGCGGGGTAATTTGGGCCGGGGTGGGGGTGAATATTGTCGCTCGTCTCGCAAGACACGCTGGAAATGAGCTACAGCAGGAAACGACAACGCTTCTTGATCAATCAGGGCTACAGCTACAAGGTAGCAGGGTAGGGAAGGGTAGGGTACGTAACCGCGGGGTAATTTGGGCCGGGGTGGGGGTGAATATTGTCGCTCGTCTCGCAAGACACGCTGGAAATGAGCTACAGCAGGAAACGACAACGCTTCTTGATCAGGGCTACAGCTACAAGGTAGGGTAAGGGTAGGGTATGTACTAATAGTATGGGGTAATTTGGGCCGGGGGAGGGAGTAAATTGGGCCACTCCAACCTCATGAAGGTGGGGGGGGGGGGGGGTAACTTGGTCCAAACAGCTACAGGGTGGGGTATATCATAAGCGCGGGATAATTGGGGCCGGGGGTAGTTTGGGCCACCCCAACCTAATTCTCTCTGCTAATCTGGTAATAAAAGTTGGTAGAGGTGGCCCAAATTATCCTTTCAAATTCTTGCTATTGAATCAGTTTTGCATTTCGGCTTTTGTTCATTCAGGTTGTGACAAATCTGGCGGGTATGGACGAGGAAACGCTGGGTTTATTGACCAAGCAATCCCAGGCGGATCTCCTGCAGCAAGTGTTGATGAGTTCAGAGGCGGATGCGGAGGAAGAGGAGTTTCGGGACGAGTTATTCGACTCGACCGGCGGCAGACAGGGACGCGAGCAGGCGAAGGTGAGGCGTGAAACATCATACTTATGAGTTCTTGCGAAGACCTTCATCATCATGCAGAAGCAAAGGGATGGGTGGGTCAACTCGTAAGATTGATATTTCAGCTTTCCAATGTGTGTAAAGCCAAAGGTGAGCTGAGTAGCCTGGAAATAATGTATGAATGAGAGGCGTGAAGCATCATACTTACGAGTTTTTGTGAAGGCCTTCGTTTTCTGGGCGGGTCAACTCGTAAGATTGATGTTTCAGTTTTACAATGGGTGTGAAACATCAAACTTACGAGTTCTCGCGAAGACATTCGTCAGCATGGAAAATCACTCTTTTGTTTCAACTTGTGAATTTGGTGTTTCAACTTGACACTGTGAAACATCAAACTTACGAGTTCTTGCGAAGATCGTCGTCGGCATGCAAAAATATTCTTGGGTCAACTTGTGAAGTTGATGTTTCAGTTTTGCGATGTGTACGTAAGTATTCCTCGTTCTTTGCAGATTTCTAGACGAGAGACAAGTTTCGGTGCATTATCCGGTGCTCAGGGAGCAACGTACGTGACGGTGGAAAAATTCAAAAGGGATAGGCATCCCCTGTTTCGCCGGTTTAGGAAATGATGTTTCCGTGCTGTTGCTTGTTTTGGAAAAGGATCATGTTGGGTTCACCAGATGTCCGTAAATCCGTAAGTTCGTTCGTCAACCCGTAAATGTCCGTCCGTCCGTCAACCCAACCCCACGTCAACCGTATACGGGTTGACGGACGGACGGACGGACGGATTTACGGACGTCTGGTGAACGAGCATAAATGAATAGTGCCAACCAATGATTCGCCAGCTATTGTTCTCTTTCTTTTGTCCTTTGTGCATTTGGAATCTGAAGTGGCAACAATAAAAAGTTTATCCAACTTTCCTGGAATTGTACCTGAATAGATTGGGCTATGCGAATCCCATATTACTACCTTTTATCCAATGTCACGGCTAAACTATCTGTGCTCCACCTTGCATTTCAGGCTTGATCCACATAGACAATGGCTCACAATTATGAAGACCTTGGTTGTGTGCAGGATCTGTTTCGGGCTCAATTTGCTCAATCTTTAACCGCTGGGGAAGCAGGAAAAGTCATAGCGGTGGACAAACATGGCACGCTTACTTTTGCAGAGCTGAATACAGCTTCCAACCGACTAGCTTACGCGCTAATTACCGACTACAGCGTACAAGTCGGTGAGACGGTCGGAATCTACATGGAGAAGAGCTTGGAGTATGTGATCGCCTATCTCGCTGCGTTGAAGGCAGGTAAGTGAGGGTGCATTCACATGGGAGACATTGCGCCTGGCGTACGCTTAGCGTGTAAGCGTAGACAGGTATGGGGATGCGCCGGGCGTACGCCGAGAGCTTATCCTTCCAATACTAATGTGAATAATCAATGGCCGATTCACATTGGAAGGACATTCGCTCGGCGTACGCTCGGCGCATCCAGGGCTGTGCAGGCCTTTGCGTGTTTCGAGCCACGAACACGCCGAGTGTACGCCCAGCGCATGTCTCAATGTGAATAAGGCATGAAGAGTCCCAGCTAGGATTTGAACCGCGGAGGTGTACGGTACCGCTTCTTAGTCACTGAGCCATCTGTTCTGGTCAAAGGTGTGGTTGTTCTACATTTCTTGTTTGTAGGTGCAGCGTACTTCCCTGTGGATATCTCTTATCCCAGTCTTCTACTATCTACGATATTGGATGAAGCGAAGCCAAAAGCAATTTGTACCAAGGAAGGCTTTGCGCGAAACTTGCCTGGTAAATACTTACTTTGTTTCGTCATCCAAGTTTCAACTGCACCTATTGTACGGTACCTACTTGTTTTATTTGGTTGTCGATCAGTGTCCCGCTATACACTTTAACTCCGTATTCGGAGCGCTAAGTATGCTTCAACGTGTAAAATCCTCCGAGTTCGCACCCGAACTCGCTCCGTTTTTCCAAAACTGTGTGTGAATAGCCGTGTTTATATATTGGAGACATGTGAACAACCGAGTTTCTTCGTTACGGACCGAACCGAATTCACTCCGAGCTTGGTCCGAATTCGCTCGTAAACTTTCTGGGAGCTCGTGTGTAGTGGGCCAGTGCCTACAGTTTCTGCAATTTAGACTTAGCCGCTTTCGGTACACGTTATATTGCGCACTTTTTCCTTTCACGCATAGCGTGCAATATTGTTGTGCATGTGTGTACGTATATTTTGCAGACAATTGTTCACAAGTGTTCAGTTTTGATTCCGACTGGCGGTCAAAGTTGTGGGGGATATACTCAGGGGGGGGGGGGATATACACCCAAAAATACGGTACGTCGGTCAGATGGTTGACTGGGGGCAACGCCCGTTTGTCCACTTTACTTGATGCCGCCAGCAAGGGAAGCCTGGGTAAAAAGTGTAAACAGCTTGCGCTCGTTTGTTCCGAGTATGAGTTCTTGATACAGAAGGAAGTGTTAAATTACAGCATATTCAAAGCAAAACAAAAGCAAGAATCCATAAAGAAAACTATCATCAAAGTCCTCTCCTCTCCCGCCTATTCGCTAGTTGCGCTAAGAATTGTGGGTTGTCGCGAACTATTTTCAGTGCGTTTTTTGATCGGTGACCTCACCACCGATCAAAAACGCACTAAACACAACACTAAAACAGGAATCAGCTCGCGACCACGCACATTTACTTTCTAAGCGCAAGTAGCGAATAGTAGACGACAGCTTTATGGATACTTGACACACCCACCTGTCCAAGTAAACAAAGTAGCTGGGTATCATGTAGAAGGGAAGGCGTCGTTTGAGCGAGGCTCTCAGTTCCTTTCTCGTCAGCTTTTGAAGCAGCACCACGTATGCAACCATATGTTTATCCTCTCCTTCTTTTCCCTCCACCACCACACAACAGGCGCTGACGGCCGAAAGAGAGAGCAGCGCGTTTTCTACAGTCTGCGCGGGAGAAGGGTGAACTGATAAAGATGAGGTTGCAAAAATTTGTCATCACTCATCACATCATACGGATTGATGTGGATAGATAGGGTACTATGGGGTAAACTCGGCCATGGGGTAGTAAACCCAGCCACCTACAGCTCCTTTGAACCAAGGAACTTGCACTTTGAACCAAGGACTCGCACTTTGAACCAAAGACGTGCAAGTCCTTGTTTGAACTTTCTCCTTCAGCAAATGATGAACCAAATAGCTCATTTGAAAGAGCAGAGTTCAAAGAATCAATCATACTTGTCTTGTCTCAATCGGGGAATTGGTTGCTGAGATATGCATGCAGCCCTGAAAGCTTAGATGGCCGGATTTTCACATGGCCGGGTACCCCCCATAGTATCCTAGTCATAATCAAGAGATTAGAAGCATGCTTTGTTATGAAACCGCCGGTGCGTAAAAATGAATAAGTAACCTTCAATCTTGTAAACTTGATGTTTCAGCTGTTTCCGATCTTCCCACCTGCAGCTCTATTGTGTATCCGCGAATCTTCACCATGCTATCCAATCGGCCGCAAATCTCCAAACTGCCGTCCGATTTCAAATAGCCGCTGTCCCCTGTTTTGTACAGCCGTAGCAACCCGTCCTGGCTGCCTTTGGGCTTGTTGGGGTCGTTGCTCATTTGTACATGCAAAAATTTCTTTGCATCCAGTTCAGGTCGTTCGAAATAACCCAAGGCTAATGTGGGGCCACCGACATAAATCTAAAAAAGAAAAAAATCAGATGGGGGGGGGGGGGTCACTGGTCAGTGGGGTAATTCCAGTCAGGCATTTTTGTTTGTGCTAACAAGCTCGTAAGCAAAAAAGTTACTGCAAGTGCAATAGCAGTGCACAAGAGGCGCGATTGATAAAAAAAAACTTGGTTTGGTTTTCCCCACAGTACACAATAGATGAAATAAAAAAAAATTAAAAAATAGTAGCCGGGCGGGATTCGAACCTCTCCGGGCACACCGATTGGCTGCGGACGGAGCGCATCATCCAGGATGACCACGCGAACGCCGGCCAAAACGCGACCTGCGGGTGCGAACTGCGTCTTCAGGCTGCCAGTTATCAATTCTTGCTAAAAAAAATCAAAAAAATCATACCTTGCACTACTCCCTGACACTTCACCGATACCAGGAATACGTATGTACACACTAAACGTTACCTGCTGATAGTAATACTCAAAATGTACAGGAAAGTACTAGTACGTACAGTACGCGCATGCGTGTTATATAGTATGTACTGTGTAATAGGCTCAACTCCAGTGTGAATAAAAATAATTACGAACCTGATGAGTTTTGAACCAATCAGACAAGTCAATAGCAGCCACATCATGGCATTCTGAGACTGAGTACAAATTTACAACTTGAATCCAGGGCAATGAGCTGACAATTTTCTTGAGCAAATCCACCGTCACAACTTCACCGCACAGCCAGAGTTGCCTACATAGTATGTGAATCGGGTATTACTTCATACAAAACTGTGAAAAAATTATGAATCAATGGCTCATTCACAACGGGAGATATGCGCTGGGCGTACGCTCGGCGTGTCCAAGGCTCAGCACATGTAAAAGGCATGGACAGTCAAGAACGCAGCGGACCGTACACCGAGCGCATTTACAAATCAATGTGAATGAGCCATTAGAAACATTGATTCAAAGCTTTACCGAAAAGTTTTGAAAGCTTCTCGTAATTCCTCTGCTGGTACGGTATCAAGCACTGTTTGAAGCAGTGAAGGAGTGAAGAGCATTTGGGTGATTTCGTACTGGCGAAAGTAGGAACACAGAGCCCTGGGATCATAAATCACGTCATCCGGCACGATGTACACGGGAACGCCTGTTCAAAAATGACGTCACAAAAAAAGAACAGTAGGATACTCTGGGGTAAACCCGGCCTTGGGAAAATCCGGCCACCTATGTTTCAGGCCTGCCTATTTCAGCAAGCAATGGACCGATTGAGACAAATATTTTATCAATCCATTCCTTGAACTCTCCTCCTTCAAAATAAGCCATTTGGTGCAGTGTATGCTTTTACCCCATGGCCGGTTTTACCCCACAGTACATGATATGAAAAGAAACTCTTACCAGCAGATTGTCGTGAGATAAAGCCATACTCTCATTTTCTTTACCTTTCAATATTGGACGAAACATTTCCCAGACGAAAAATACGTTACAGGCAACCCTTTCCCCATCTGCAAAAGGGTAATGCTGGTGGCGCCAACTATATGAAAAAACGGCGCCCCTTTGTGGACAACGGATACCTGAAACAGTGCAACTATTCGCTACTTGCGCTAAGACTTGGATCGGTGCCTGCGGGGTCGTCAACCTTGTTCTATCATCTGGGAGCGGAAAAGGAGCGAGTGAAAAGTTGAAAAATTGACAACAAATAACGTCGACGACACCGCAGACACAAATCCAAGCTTTCACTAAACACCGCTGGGTTGCTATCGACCAACCCAATGGCGTTACCGCAACTCGTAAATAGGGCCTTCATTTTAGTTACCCTTCGGTTGGCCCGTGGTTCCTGACGAATACACCAAGTACGCCATCGTATTCAAGCAGGAGTCAGGCCAAAAGAATCGCTTCAATGTTGCGTCCAATTGAGTATTCTCCCCGCACAACTTTGACCGCCAGTCGGAATCAAAACTGAACACTTGTGAACAATTGTCTGCAAAATATACGTACACACATGCACAACAATATTGCACGCTATGCGTGAAAGGAAAAAGTGCGCAATATAACGTGTACCGAAAGCGGCTAAGTCTAAATTGCAGAAACTGTAGGCACTGGCCCACTACACACGAGCTCCCAGAAAGTTTACGAGCGAATTCGGACCAAGCTCGGAGTGAATTCGGTTCGGTCCGTAACGAAGAAACTCGGTTGTTCACATGTCTCCAATATATAAACACGGCTATTCACACACAGTTTTGGAAAAACGGAGCGAGTTCGGTGCGAACTCGGAGATTTTACACGTTGAAGCATACTTAGCGCTCCGAATACGGAGTTAAAGTGTATAGCGGGACACTGATCGACAACCAAATAAAACAAGTAGGTACCGTACAATAGGTGCAGTTGAAACTTGGATGACGAAACAAAGTAAGTATTTACCAGGCAAGTTTCGCGCAAAGCCTTCCTTGGTACAAATTGCTTTTGGCTTCGCTTCATCCAATATCGTAGATAGTAGAAGACTGGGATAAGAGATATCCACAGGGAAGTACGCTGCACCTACAAACAAGAAATGTAGAACAACCACACCTTTGACCAGAACAGATGGCTCAGTGACTAAGAAGCGGTACCGTACACCTCCGCGGTTCAAATCCTAGCTGGGACTCTTCATGCCTTATTCACATTGAGACATGCGCTGGGCGTACACTCGGCGTGTTCGTGGCTCGAAACACGCAAAGGCCTGCACAGCCCTGGATGCGCCGAGCGTACGCCGAGCGAATGTCCTTCCAATGTGAATCGGCCATTGATTATTCACATTAGTATTGGAAGGATAAGCTCTCGGCGTACGCCCGGCGCATCCCCATACCTGTCTACGCTTACACGCTAAGCGTACGCCAGGCGCAATGTCTCCCATGTGAATGCACCCTCACTTACCTGCCTTCAACGCAGCGAGATAGGCGATCACATACTCCAAGCTCTTCTCCATGTAGATTCCGACCGTCTCACCGACTTGTACGCTGTAGTCGGTAATTAGCGCGTAAGCTAGTCGGTTGGAAGCTGTATTCAGCTCTGCAAAAGTAAGCGTGCCATGTTTGTCCACCGCTATGACTTTTCCTGCTTCCCCAGCGGTTAAAGATTGAGCAAATTGAGCCCGAAACAGATCCTGCACACAACCAAGGTCTTCATAATTGTGAGCCATTGTCTATGTGGATCAAGCCTGAAATGCAAGGTGGAGCACAGATAGTTTAGCCGTGACATTGGATAAAAGGTAGTAATATGGGATTCGCATAGCCCAATCTATTCAGGTACAATTCCAGGAAAGTTGGATAAACTTTTTATTGTTGCCACTTCAGATTCCAAATGCACAAAGGACAAAAGAAAGAGAACAATAGCTGGCGAATCATTGGTTGGCACTATTCATTTATGCTCGTTCACCAGACGTCCGTAAATCCGTCCGTCCGTCCGTCCGTCAACCCGTATACGGTTGACGTGGGGTTGGGTTGACGGACGGACGGACATTTACGGGTTGACGAACGAACTTACGGATTTACGGACATCTGGTGAACCCAACATGATCCTTTTCCAAAACAAGCAACAGCACGGAAACATCATTTCCTAAACCGGCGAAACAGGGGATGCCTATCCCTTTTGAATTTTTCCACCGTCACGTACGTTGCTCCCTGAGCACCGGATAATGCACCGAAACTTGTCTCTCGTCTAGAAATCTGCAAAGAACGAGGAATACTTACGTACACATCGCAAAACTGAAACATCAACTTCACAAGTTGACCCAAGAATATTTTTGCATGCCGACGACGATCTTCGCAAGAACTCGTAAGTTTGATGTTTCACAGTGTCAAGTTGAAACACCAAATTCACAAGTTGAAACAAAAGAGTGATTTTCCATGCTGACGAATGTCTTCGCGAGAACTCGTAAGTTTGATGTTTCACACCCATTGTAAAACTGAAACATCAATCTTACGAGTTGACCCGCCCAGAAAACGAAGGCCTTCACAAAAACTCGTAAGTATGATGCTTCACGCCTCTCATTCATACATTATTTCCAGGCTACTCAGCTCACCTTTGGCTTTACACACATTGGAAAGCTGAAATATCAATCTTACGAGTTGACCCACCCCCATCCCTTTGCTTCTGCATGATGATGAAGGTCTTCGCAAGAACTCATAAGTATGATGTTTCACGCCTCACCTTCGCCTGCTCGCGTCCCTGTCTGCCGCCGGTCGAGTCGAATAACTCGTCCCACTCCTCTTCCTCCGCCTCCCCCTCGGCCCATGAGCGCTCGCTGGGGAGATCGCCTGGGGTTGCTTGGTCTAACCCAGCGTTTCCTCTCCATACCCGCCAGATGTCACAACCGAAGAACAAAAGCCGAAATGCAAAACGATCAATAGCAAGAATTTGAAAAGGAGAATTCGGCCACCTCTACCAACTTTTATTACCAGAGAGAATTAGGTTGGGGTGGTCCAATACCCCCGGCCCCAATATCCCGCGCTTAATATACATACCCCACCCTGTAGCTGTTTGGACCGAATTACCCCCCCCCCCCCCACCTTCATGAGGTTGGAGTGGCCCAATTACCCCTCCCCCGGCCCAAATTACCCCATACAGGGGTCTCATATACCGAACATTTTCCGGCATAACTGGAACCACACGTTAGATTTTCATTCGGTTTTTCTATTAGTACCAAGGCTTCAACTTAGATGTGTACAAAATTTTAGCTTCCGTAGCCCAGTGGAAGGTGTAAACCCCCCGCGTCAAAAACAGGGTTTCGCACTGTAGTGCCGATTTAGGGGGTCTTTTGTGCATGGTCCAGGATTAGTCTTGAATAAAAAAGAGGTCCCAAAATGCTAGGAAATGTATCAGCATTATCCCCAGTGCCACCCCATAGCAAGTGGAACAGGTATCGAAAAGTTAGCCACACTTTTTCCCCTACGAAGAAAAACGTCGATTTGAGTTTCGAGATCACCGTCCCTCCGAAGTATGTGGAGAAATATTGAATTTTGTACACATCTAAGTGAAGCCTTGGCTACTAAATACAAAAAATCGCATAAAAATCCAACCTTTTATTCCAGAGTTAAGCCGGAAAAGTGTTCGGTTTATTATGAGACACTCTGTATAGTACTTACCCTACCCTAACCCTACCTTGTAGCGGCTCAGAAGCGTTCCGCCCCCCCGACGAGGACCCCCCCCGCCACCCACCCCTACCGGGACCCCCCCCCGAGGGCCCCCCCCCCCCAGGCATACCCTTTATCTCTACTTTCTCGACCCTCACCAGAACCAGCCTCCCTCTAACTCAAACAAGACCTTACTTACCTTCACGACCTCTCACAAAAAAACTCCCACGATCAGCAAGAGCGACGCGGGCGCCCCAAAGGACAGACGCTTACCTTCTTCTACTCGCTGTTCCAAGACACCTGAAATGACTACAGCAGGAAACGACAACGCTTCCTGGTCAATCAGGGCTACAGCTACAAGGTAGCAGGTAGGTTGGGTACGTAACGCGGTGTAATTTGGGCCGGGGTGGGGGTGAATATTGTCGCTCGTCTCGCAAGACACGCTGGAAATGAGCTACAGCAGGAAACGACAACGCTTCCTGGTCAATCAGGGCTACAGCTACAAGGTAGCAGGGTAGGGTTGGGTACGTAACCGCGGGGTAATTTGGGCCGGGGTGGGGGTGAATATTGTCGCTCGTCTCGCAAGACACGCTGGAAATGAGCTACAGCAGGAAACGACAACGCTTCTTGATCAATCAGGCCTCAGCTACAAGGTAGGGTTAGGGTAGGGTAAGTACTAATACAGAGTGTCTCATAATAAACCGAACACTTTTCCGTGCATGTAACTCTGGAATCAAAGGTTGGATTTTTATGCGATTTTTTTGTATTTAGTAGCCAAGGCTTCAACTTAGATGTGTACAAAATTTCAACTATTTTCTCCACATACTTCGGAAGTTGCGACGGTTTGAATCTCGAAACTCAAAATCGACGTTTTTCTTCAGTATGGGGAAAAAGTGTGGTCTTAACTTTTCAGGATACCCTGTTCCATCCATTTGCTATGGTGGCACTGGGGATAATGCATAAGATACACATTTCCTAGCATTTTGGGACCTCTTTTTTTATTACAAGACTAATTTTATCCTGGACCATGCACAAAAGACCCCCTAAATCGGCACTACCAGTGCGAAAAACCCTCGTTTTTTGATCGCCGGAGAAAGACGGTGTTTGAGCACCTTCCACTGGGTCTACGAAGCTAAAATTTTGTACACATCTAAGTTGAAGCCTTGGCTACTAAATACGAAAAACCGAATGAAAATCTAACGTGTGGTTCCAAAGTTACATGCACGGAAAAGTGTTCGGTTTATTATGAGACACCCTGTAGTATGGGGTAATTTGGGCCGGGGGAGGGAGTAAATTGGGCCACTCCAACCTCATGAAGGTGGGGGGAGGGGGTAATTCGGTCCAAACAGCTACAGGGTGGGGTATGTATATCATAAGCGCGGGATAATTGGGGCCGGGGGTAATTTGGACCACCCCAACCTAATTCTCTCTGGTAATAAAAGTTGGTAGAGGTGGCCCAAATTATCCTTTCAAATTCTTGCTATTGAATCAGTTTTGCATTTCGGCTTTTGTTCATTCAGGTTGTGACAAATCTGGCGGGTATGGAAGAGGAAACGCTGGGTTTATTGACCAAGCAATCCCAGGCGGATCTCCTGCAGCAAGTGCTCATGAGTTCAGAGGCGGATGCGGAGGAAGAGGAGTTTCGGGACGAGTTATTCGACTCTGCCGGCGGAAGACAGGGACGCGAGCAGGCGAAGGTGAGGCGTGAAACATCATACTTATGAGTTCTTGCGAAGACCTTCATCATCATGCAGAAGCAAAGGGATGGGTGGGTCAACTCGTAAGATTGATATTTCAGCTTACCAATGTGTGTAAAGCCAAAGGTGAGCTGAGTAGCCTGGAAATAATATATGAATGAGAGGCGTGAAGCATCATACTTACGAGTTTTTGTGAAGGCCTTCGTTTTCTGGGCGGGTCAACTCGTAAGATTGATGTTTCAGTTTTACAATGGGTGTGAAACATCATACTTACGAGTTCTTGCGAAGACCATCGTAATCATTTGAGAAGGAAAGGGCTGAGTGGGTCAACTTGAAAGTTTGATGTTTCAATTATTTGACAAGTATGAAACATCAAACTTACGAGTTCTCGCGAAGACATTCGTCAGCATGGAAAATCACTCTTTTGTTTCAACTTGTGAATTTGGTGTTTCAACTTGACACTGTGAAACATCAAACTTACGAGTTCTTGCGAAGATCGTCGTCGGCATGCAAAAATATTCTTGGGTCAACTTGTGAAGTTGATGTTTCAGTTTTGCGATGTGTACGTAAGTATT
Organism: Epsilonema sp. ZAB3_2; assembly: GCA_030247985.1. NCBI lineage: Eukaryota > Metazoa > Nematoda > Chromadorea > Desmodorida > Epsilonematidae > Epsilonema > Epsilonema sp. ZAB3_2. The sequence goes on along the minus strand of JASAMW010001669.1, from coordinate 8,745 downwards.
CCTCGTTCTTTGCAGATTTCTAGACGAGAGACAAGTTTCGGTGCATTATCCGGTGCTCAGGGAGCAACGTACGTGACGGTGGAAAAATTCAAAAGGGATAGGCATCCCCTGTTTCGCCGGTTTAGGAAATGATGTTTCCGTGCTGTTGCTTGTTTTGGAAAAGGATAATGTTGGGTTCACCAGATGTCCGTAAATCCGTAAGTTCGTTCGTCAACCCGTAAATGTCCGTCCGTCCGTCAACCCAACCCCACGTCAACCGTATACGGGTTGACGGACGGACGGACGGACGGATTTACGGACGTCTGGTGAACGAGCATAAATGAATAGTGCCAACCAATGATTCGCCAGCTATTGTTCTCTTTCTTTTGTCCTTTGTGCATTTGGAATCTGAAGTGGCAACAATAAAAAGTTTATCCAACTTTCCTGGAATTGTACCTGAATAGATTGGGCTATGCGAATCCCATATTACTACCTTTTATCCAATGTCACGGCTAAACTATCTGTGCTCCACCTTGCATTTCAGGCTTGATCCACATAGACAATGGCTCACAATTATGAAGACCTTGGTTGTGTGCAGGATCTGTTTCGGGCTCAATTTGCTCAATCTTTAACCGCTGGGGAAGCAGGAAAAGTCATAGCGGTGGACAAACATGGCGCGTTAACTTTTGCAGAGCTGAATACAGCGTCTAACCGACTAGCTTACGCGCTAATTACCGACTACAGCGTACAAGTCGGTGAGACGGTCGGAATCTACATGGAGAAGAGTTTGGAGTATGTGATCGCCTATCTCGCTGCGTTGAAGGCAGGTAAGTGAGAGTGCATTAACATGGGAGACATTGCGCCGGGCGTACGCTTAGCGTGTAAGCGTAGACAGGTATGGGGATGCGCCGGGCATACGCCGGGAGCTTATCCTTCCAATACTAATGTGAATAATCAATGGCCGATTCACATTGGAAGGACATTCGCTCGGCGTACGCTCGGCGCATCCAGGGCTGTGCAGGCCTTTGCGTGTTTCGAGCCACGAACACGCCGAGTGTACACCCAGCGCATGTCTCAATGTGAATAAGACATGAAGAGTCCCAGCTAGGATTTGAACCGCGGAGGTGTACGGTACCGCTTCTTAGCCACTGAGCCATCTGTTCTGGTCAAACGTGTGGTTGTTCTACATTTCTTGTTTGTAGGTGCGGCATACTTCCCTGTGGATATCTCTTATCCCAGTCTTCTACTATCTACGATATTGGATGAAGCGAAGCCAAAAGCAATTTGTACCAAGGAAGGCTTTGCTCAAAACTTGCCTGGTAAAAACTTTGATCCCCAGTTTCACACTGCATCTGCGACCTACTTGTTTGGTTGCATCAGGGGCCCGCTACACGCGTAAACTCCGAATTCGGTCCGTATTCGGAGCGCTAAGTATGCTTCAACGTGTAAAATCTCCGAGTTCGCACCGAACTCGCTCCGTTTTTCCAAAAATGTGTGTGAACAACCGAGTTTCGTTTCGGACCGAACCGAATTCACTCCGAGCTCCGTCCGAACTCGCTCGGAACTTTCTTGGAGCTCGTATGTAACGGGCCAGTGCCTACAGTTTCTGCAATTTAGACTTAGCCGCTTTCGGTACACGTTATATTGCGCACTTTTTCCTTTCACGCATAGCGTGCAATATTATTGTGCATGTGTGTACGTATATTTTGCAGACAATTGTTCACAAGTGTTCAGTTTTGATTCCGACTGGCGGTCAAAGTTGTGCGGGAAGAATACTCAATTGGACGCAACATTGAAGCGATTCTTTTGGCCTGATTCATGCTTGGATACGATGGCGTATCTGGTGTATTCATCAGGAACCACGGGCCAACCGAAGGGTAACTAAAATGAGGCCCTATTTACGAGTTGCGGTGACGCGATTGGGTTGGTCGATAGCAACCCAGCGGTGTTTAGTGAAAGCTTGGATTTGTGTCTGCGGGGTCGTCGACGCCATTTGTTGTAAATTCTTCTTTTCACTCGCTCCTTTTCCGCTCCAAGGTGATAGAACAATGTCGACGACCCCGCAGGCACCGATCCAAGTCTTAGCGCAAGTAGCGAATAGTTGCACTGTTTCAGGTATCCGTTGTCCACAAAGGGGCGCCGTTTTTTCATACAGTTGGCGCCACCAGCATTACCCTTTTGCAGATGGGGAAAGGGTTGCCTGTAACGTATTTTTCGTCTGGGAAATGTTACGTCCCATATTGAAAGGTAATGTAAAACTGGTATGGTAGTTTACTAGTTTTACCCCACGACAACCTATTATTCTGCTGATAGAGTAGTTTTCTATTTTCATGTAGGGTACTGTGGGGTAAGCCCGGCCATGGGGCAAATCCGGCCAACAGTAACTCCTTTGAACTTGCTGTTTCAGCAAGCGCTGAACCAAATAGCTCGTTTTTTTAAAGAGGAGAGTTCAACGAATGGATTGGATTGATATTTGTCACAAATTAGTCCATTGCTTGCTGAGATAGGCAGCCTTGAAACGTAGGTGACCTGCGTTTTGCATGGCCGGGTTTACCCTAGAGCACCCTACTGTTTTTGTGACGTCATTTTTAAACAGGCGTTCCTGTGTACATCGTGCCGGATGACGTGATTTATGACCCCAGGGCTCTGTGTTCCTACTTTCGCCAGTACAAAATCACTCAAATGCTCTTCACACCTTCACTGCTTCAAACAGTGCTTGATACTGTACCAGCAGAGGAATTAAGAGAAGCTTTCAAAACTTTTCGGTAAAGCTTTGAATCAATGTTTCTAATGGCTCATTCACATTGATTTGTAAATGCGCTCGGTGTATACGTCCGCTGCGTTCTTGACTGTCCATGCCTTTTACATGTGCTGAGCCTTGGACACGCCGAGCGTACGCCCAGCGCATATCTCCCGTTGTGAATGAGCCATTGATTCATAATTTTTTCACAGTTTTGTATGAAGTAATACCCGATTCACATACTATGTAGGCAACTCTGGCTGTGCGGTGAAGTTGTGACGGTGGATTTGCTCAAGAAAATTGTCAGCTCATTGCCCTGGATTCAAGTTGTGAATTTGTACTCAGTCTCAGAATGCCATGATGTGGCTGCTATTGACTTGTCTGATTGGTTCAAAACTCATCAGGTTCGTAATTATTTTTATTCACACTGGATTTGAGTCTATTACACAGTACATACTATATAATACACATGCGCGTACTGTACGTACTAGTACTTTCCTGTACATTTTGAGTATTATTATCAGCAGGTAACGTTTAGTGTGTACATACGTATTCCTGATATCGGTGAAGTATCCGGAAGTAGTGCAAGGTATGATTTTTTTTAGCAAGAATTGATAACGGGCAGCCTGAAGACGCAGTTCGCACCCGCAGGTCGCGTTTTGGCCGGCGTCCGCGTGGTCATCTTGGATGATGCGCTCCGTCCGCAGCCAATCGGCGTCCCCGGAGAGGTTCGAATCCCGCCCGGCTACATTTTTTATTTTTTTAAAATTTCATCTGTGTATTGTCGTGTACTGTGGGCTAAAACCAAACCAAGTTTTTTTTATCAATCACGCCTCTTGTGTACTGCTGCTTCTCTTGCAGTAACATTATGCTTACGCGCTTGTCTACTAACAAATAGGGCTGATGTGTGTCTGTCTGTCTGTGTGTGTGCAATGCTATAGACTCGCTCAGTTTTGCAGCTACAGCGTTCGCCAATGGCTCATTCGAAAGCTTATATGCCCAAGGGTGGCAAGAAGGTCTTCGATTTTTGATCTGATCAGCCGATCACCAATAATCGATCGATAATCGATATTTTAGTACTAAAACCGCGCATATTCACTCATAACTCACTCAATTTTGCAGCTACAGCATCCACTCAGGACTCTTTCGAGAGCTTATGGCCCCGAGAACGCCAGAAAAGCCTGCGATTTCTGATCTGATCAGCCGATCACCAATAATCGATCGATAATCAATATTTCAGTACTAAATGTCGCAGAAACCAAACGACGCAGGTTTTCAAGCCAGCGTTTGCAAATGGTCACGCCCGAAAGTGCACACGAGACTAAAACGCGAGATGCGCTAAAGGGTTGCCAGATCTGCAAAAGGGTTGCCAGATTGCTAAATGCGCAAAAGGGTTGCCAGACCTGCAATACGGTTGCCACATGCACCACTTTTGTCTGATGCTGTGCGCAAAATGGCTGCCACATGCACAAAATGGTTGTCAGATCTATGCGGAAAAACGGTTGCCAGATCTGCCATAGGGTTGCCAGATATGCAACTTTTTGTCAACTGCCCAAAGTGGTTGCCAGATGCATAATAAGTTGAGTTGACAAATCACGATCTAAAACAGGGTTGCCAGATCTGCAAACGGGTTGCCAGATTTGCAAAAGGGTTGCCAGATGTGCAAAAGGATTTTACTGCGAAGCTGTAACGGGCCACTGGTTAGCACAAAAGCAAAGATGCCCGACTGGAATTACCCCTACTACTGTCCAGTTTTACCCCCACTACCCCGTCTGATTTTTTTAGATTTATGTCGGTGGCCCCACACTGGCCTTGGGTTATTTCGAACGACCTGAGCTGGATGCGAAGAAATTTTTGCATGTACAACTGAGCAACGACCCCAACAAGCCCAAAGGCAGCCAGGACGGGTTGCTACGGCTGTACAAAACAGGGGACAGCGGCTATTTGAAATCGGATGGCAGTTTGGAGATTTGCGGCCGATTGGATAGCATGGTGAAGATTCGCGGATACACAATAGAGCTGCAGGTGGGAAGATCGGAAACAGCTGAAACATCAAGTTTACAAGATTGAAGGTTACTTATTCATTTTTACGCACCGTCGGTTTCATCAAGAATAATATAAGAATAATATGAAGCATGCTTCTAATCTCTTGATTATGACTAATGTACAAATTATAATTCTGGGACCCATGCATTATTTAGCTCGAGAACTACGCGACGTAGAGCAAAGCGGTCAAAACTTCCACGGATAACTTTAGCTCGCCTCTCCAATAAAAAAAACCGTTTGATTCTATCTGCTCTCAGTGTCGAGATCTCGCCGATTTCCTTCAGTACTAAAATCGGCAAATTGGGCGTGGACCATTGGACAATTCTAAACCTCGCAAACGCCCGAAAAATCAGAAGTGGTAGAAATATGCATACATGATGAAAACAATAAAAATGGGCATCGGGTGTACAGGGTCGTGGGGTGTCGTGGTTTGCGTGGTTTAGCGTCTGCCAAATGGTGACACGATTTCAGTGCTGAAGGAAATCGGCGAGATCTCGACACTGAGAGCAGATAGAATCAAACGGTTTTTTTAATTGGAGAGGCGAGCTAAAGTTACCCGTGGAAGTTTTGACCGCTTTGCTCTACGTCGCGTAGTTCTCGAGATAAATAATGCATGGGTCCCAGAATTATAATTTGTACTTCAGGATACTATGGGGTACCCGGTCATGAGAAAATCCGGCCGTCTAAGCTTTCAGGGCTGCATGCATATCTCAGCAACCAATTCCCCGATTGAGACAAGTATGATTGATTCTTTGAACTCTGCTCTTTCAAATGAGCTATTTGGTTCATCATTTGCTGAAGGAGAAAGTTCAAACAAGGACTTGCACGTCTTTGGTTCAAAGTGCGAGTCCTTGGTTCAAAGTGCAAGTTCCTTGGTTCAAAGGAGCTGTAGGTGGCTGGGTTTACTACCCCATGGCCGAGTTTACCCCATAGTTACCCTATCTATCCACATCAATCCGTATGATGTGATGAGTGATGACAAATTTTTGCAACCTCATCTTTATCAGTTCACCCTTCTCCCGCGCAGACTGTAGAAAACGCGCTGCTCTCTCTTTCGGCTGTCAGCGCCTGTTGTGTGGTGGTGGAGGGAAAAGAAGGAGAGGATAAACATATGGTTGCATACGTGGTGCTGCTTCAAAAGCTGACGAGAAAGGAACTGAGAGCCTCGCTCAAACGACGCCTTCCCTTCTACATGATACCCAGCTACTTTGTTTACTTGGACAGGTGGGTGTGTCAAGAATCCATAAAGCTGTCGTCTACTATTCGCTACTTGCGCTTAGAAAGTAAATGTGCGTGGTCGCGAGTTCCTGTTTTAGTGATGTGTTTAGTGCGTTTTTGATCGGTGGTGAGGTCACCGATCAAAAAACGCACTGAAAATAGTTCGCGACAACCCACAATTCTTAGCGCAACTAGCGAATAGGCGGGAGAGGAGGACTTTGATGATAGTTTTCTTTATGGATTCTTGCTTTTGTTTTGCTTTGAATATGCTGTAATTTAACACTTCCTTCTGTATCAAGAACTCATACTCGGAACAAACGAGCGCAAGCTGTTTACACTTTTTACCCAGGCTTCCCTTGCTGGCGGCATCAAGTAAAGTGGACAAACGGGCGTTGCCCCCAGTCAACCATCTGACCGACGTACCGTATTTTTGGGTGTATATCCCCCCCCCCCTGAGTATATCCCCCCAGTGTATAACCCCCCATTGGCAAAACATAAATTTTGTCCAGTGTATATCCCCCCCTGGTGTATAACCCCCCATGTACTGGAAGGTACCTAAGGTACTTATGTAAGCTGGTCATAAGCTAGCTATAGCTACTCCTACACCATGCTACCATGCCTAGAAGCTTAGCTGAGCATGTCTTATACTAGAATAACACTGTTTTAACCACGATTATGCCCTAAAACACGTACTTTTGACCTCAAAAACATGCCTCTACACACCTCTCAGAAACAAAAATTTTGTCCCGTGTATATCCCCCCCCCCCCCCCCCCCCCCCAGTGTATATCCCCCCCAGTGTATAACCCCCCATCAGACCTCTCGATTTTTGTATAGCCCCATGGGGCTATACACCCAAAAATACGGTACTTGAGGCTTCCGCTCTGCCCAAGACAGAAATGGAAGTGAAGCTTGCTGGCATATGGCAACAACTGCTGGGACTGAAAGCCGTGGATATACAGGAGAGTTTCTTCGATCTAGGCGGGTAAGAGCAAGAATGTATAAGGCTGGAATGTTTCCTCCAACGGAAAAGTGGACATGAATTGTACATACCGCACCAAGGCGTCATTTTTGTCAACAAGTCGCCCAACTGTTGTTGGTTTGTTGTCCGTTTGTTGACAACAAACATATGGGAATTTCGTCAACAAACGGACGACAACAGTTGGGTGACTTGTTGACAACAATGACGCCTTGGTGATGGATGAGTTAACCCTCTTCGTAATCTCAGGCGTCCGCCTGTCCGTAGACACCCGGCGGACGGGGCAAACCCCGTCCGTAGACGGGGTTTGTTTTTCAAGGAAAAAGTTGCCAAAACGTCAAGAAACAAGGCAAAACGGAAAGGCCTCCTAAGTCAAAATGCTCGAAAATCTTCTGCTCTGCTCCACCAACGGCTGTTTCCTCTTTGTCGGCATCCAAATCCCTTGACCCCGAGTTTGACCGTCTTCGAGCTGCTTCCTCAGCACAATATTGAAAATGAAAATAGGCGAAATTTATCATTTATTTGCAGCCGTTAGCTTTCTTCTGAGACATCTGCCCTCCATTTTGCCTCAAATCACTGCTAGCCTTCCACGGAAGCCGACTTTTCTGCTGCTGATTACTTTTTACCTTGAAAAACAAACCCCGTCTATGGACGGGTTGGCACCGTCCGCCCCGGGTGTCTACGGACAGGCGGACACGTGGGATTACAAAGAGGGTTAAGGCTCGTGTTAACGCTTCTTTTGTTGTGCAGTCATTCCCTCCTAGCGGCTCGTCTGCTGAACGCAGTATGCCAAGCGTTTCCAAGTCGGCAACGTTTGTCCATGCAAGACCTGTTTCGCTTTCCAACAGTGGAGTATGGCTCGTCTTTTGCAAGGCGGAGGACAGGAAGGTCGGCTCTGTATCTCCGGAATTGAAGCGACTGGACTTACCCACCGAACTGGAGCAGTTGGATATAAAAAATGCGGTGTAAGGGCCCAAGTATGGAGTCTAGTGATGTCAGAGTATAATTTTGGTAACTTTACCTGGGTTACCTGGCCGATTTTTGGCTAGGTAACTTTACTTCACTTTACCCAGAGCGAAAAACGTTTACCCAGCTTTACTTTTACCCAAGAGCTAAAATGGCCTACCCAGGTAAAATCGAATGTAATCCAGGTAAGTATGTAGTACTTACTTGGGTAAAATAAAAATCTGCCCACTCTTCAGTACTTACCTGGTTAATTTACCCGGGTAAAAGCATGTAGAAAAAAGCTCATTTCAAGAAATAGTGTAGTTTTATAGCAAGACGTCTTTCAAGATGTAACTTTTGGTGTGGTTTAGGAATACTAAAGCAGTTACTGACACCTTCAGAACGGTGCAGTGGTGCCAGTTTCATTGTATCAATGGTAACCACATAACTACGGCATTTATTTTGACTGTATGTGGATAAAATATGGGAAAAATCCAGGTGCGATTTTACCCGGGTAACTTTCTCCGATGCAGTTTACTTTACCTAGATGGGCTAGTGCTGGGTAAAGTTACCTGACCTTACCTGGCCTGATGCGCTGCTGGGGGGGGGGTAATTTTACCTGTACTTTACCTGTTAGATAAAGACCCAAGTTGACATCACTAGTATGGACCAGTTGCGCTAAGAAATTATGGGTGGTCGCTAGCTGATTTGATCGGTATAGGGGAGAGAAAAAACAGAGGAGTCGTGTCGCGACCACTCATAATTTTTCACCCAACTGGTCTATATTTATATGCGTTGTGTGCAGGGTAGCGTGGGGTAGGTTGGTACAGCAGGAGATAA
>JASAMW010001667.1:0-16258 GCA_030247985.1 Epsilonema sp. ZAB3_2 | reverse complement strand
GTACTGCTGGAAAGACGGTAAAATTCGGACGTTAAAATTTTCGGACAGAATTTTTTATCCGAAAATTTCCACCATCCAAAAATTTCATCGTTTACAGTAATAGATCGGGCCCGTGGGTCAAGTAGGGTTGCAGCATGCAGCAGTGAAAAACCTTTGGGTCCCCCAGGCAGATGCGGATGGGTTTAGCAGGTTTGTAAGCAGAGAAAAACGGTGGGCAAAATCGGAAGTATGGTATCAGGGGACACAGCACCATATTGGTCACATATTCACAGTTTCGTTGACATGAACACTTCACGCTAGCAATCTAAACATGAGCCTGTGAACTGCTCTGCAACTGAAGGTTTTGTTGCTTTTGTGCGCGTTTTTTCAGTTTCGTTGACTCTAAGATTTTTAGCAATACGTACTGCACATGGAAATATACTGTACATACAAAAAATTCGTACGGTAAAATTTTCGGACAGAATTTTTTGTTCGAATTTTCCGAAAATTTCCTTCTTCCGAAAATTTTCCCGTTTACAGTAATAGATCGGGCCCGTGGGTCCAGAAATGAATCTATTGTACAGCTATCAGTACTGTATCTGCTGCAGAACTTCTTTTCAAAATTACCTGCTTTTTCTCTCCTGCCATTTGAGTTGAGATGTTCTTCTTCCACAGCATTCCAGGCATTGTTTTATTGAATCGCTCTTGAACACGCACTCCTTCCAAAAGAGAGTTCTCCTTTTGAATTGCTGTTGAAGATACGATCCTTTCAGAAGAAAATCATTCCCTTTCTCACTGACTATGCACAATTTTTCCCCTGTGATTCTTCAACGCAATAGCGCCGCTGCTCAGCAACAGAGTAAAAGCAGAAAATAACTAGTCTGTGACGTGTCTCAATTTTCGCCGCATTTTTATTTTTCGTATGCAAATTCCACTCTTTAACACACTGTTCTTTTCATGTAAATTATTTTTGGCTCAAATGTCGACATTTCCTATGCAAATTACTCCCCAAACCACATCTTTTATCTTTTTGCCTTATATGCAAATTATTCCCTCTCAGCTCAACTACTTATCCTGTGTTTTCGTCATTTGCCCAGTTCGTCGCGATGGTGTAGGCGATAGAGCGTTCGTCTTCCAATCCTACGGGATTACCCGGGGTGAGGTTCGAACCTGGGTGCGGACAAATTTTTCCCAAAATGTCAACGAAACAAATGTCAACGAAACAAAAATCTTCTAAATGTCAACGAAACTTTAGGTTCTCTAAAACGTCAACGAAACTTCATCATGGGACGTATCGCCGCCACATACGTAGGATCGCCAAATTGAAAATTTGAAATTTGTCCTATACCTACACAGTACGTAACCCTATCCTGCAGCATAGTACGTACCGTCCCTATACCCGTATGATTAAGGCAACCTAACGTGGTAGCCCTTACGGCGAGGCCGTAAGGGCAAAAAGGAAGAGGCAATATCTCGAGTATAGGCTCAAGCTACTTACAATATCTGCCCCGAAGGGGGGGGTGGGGTGGGTCATTTTATATTTTATTTAAATTTTCATTTAAATGGATTCTATCTAGAAATGTACAGAATTCTAGCATAAAATAAACGCCAAGTTCACTGACTTTAACCCTTCGCCAAAGTCGTCATTCGTATCGATGAGATTGATGTCTGACCGTATACCGTCAGACAAGATCTGATGTCAGATTTTGTTCTGATATGACACAATCTGATGTCAGATCTTGTCTGATCTGACAAGATCTGACGTCAGATCAGACGTGATCAGACATGATCTGACATCAGACGTGTCGCGTCAGACACGCCACGTCAGATTTCCTCAGACGGCGAGAAGAAAAAAGAAAAAGAGAAGCGACGCTTTCCGGTGGACGTGGACGGAAAGTAAGCTCAGTGAGTGACGACAATGCCGATCACTAGATTATGCAAATTCAGACCACTATGCACTAGTACGGCAAGATTGGCAAAATGCGGAACAAATGTGCATAATAGCAGGGTACGCAGTGAGGTAGGTACATGAATGCGTGCGTACCCGTTTTCAACATACACATAAACAGGGTAAACAGGGGTAAATGTGGTGCGGCGCTCAAATTACAGAGATGGGTCCAACATGCTCGACGTGAAAAGTCCGTGGCTTTCCGTGTCCATGCTTAGGCAGGGTAGGGTAATTGAAAAACAAGCTCAGTGAGTTCCGATAATGCTGAGCACCAAAATATGCAAATTCAGACCAATACAAAATGCGTCTACTCATGACGTCCTTGGAAAGACAGACGGGCGAATTGCGGAACACGTTTTGACAGTGCAAATAGTAGAGTACATTGGGGTCAATTCGGACCCCACTGCAGGGCGCGCCCAGCAGGGCAGAATGGGATAAATTTGGAACAAGTTTTGAAAGTGATAAAAAATGCAGGATTGATTGTAGTCCTTCCTTTCATAGCGTGGCAGCTGTAACATTTTGTAATTTTGTTTTTCCCTTTTTTTGTTGAAACGACAAGTTTTGAAAGTGTAAATAACAGGGTGCAGAGGGGTAATGTGGACACTGTTTTTAAAATGAGATGCAGGGTAGGTATGCAAGCAAGGCAATTGTCACCTGAAATGTCGCTCTATTCCGGTCCAGTTTCGTCAAAACTTTTTTGCAAAAATTTTCACATAAATGTGGTTTAGCGCAGCTGAGGGCTCGTGCACTTTTTTATGCCTTTCATGCTACTGGAATTGTGATGGCCCAGATTTACCCGACTTACCCGTTTTTCACACGTTGGAAATTTTGTCCACACCCCACTGCACTCCGTTATTTACACTTCAAACTTTTTGTCTAACAAACGTGTTCTGAGTTTATTCTGTGTTCCACGTTTACCCCTGTTTACCCTGCTCATTTATGTGCATGTTGAAAACGGGGTACGCACGCATTCATGTACCTACCTCACTGCGTACCCTGCTATTAGCACATTTGTTCCGCATTTTGCCAATCTTGCCGTACTAGTGCATAGTGGTCTGAATTTGCATATTCTAGTGATCGGCATTGTCGTCACTCACTGAGCTTACTTTCCGTCCACGTCCACCGGAAAGCGTCGCTTCTCTTTTTCTTTTTTCTTCTCGCCGTCTGAGGAAATCTGACGTGGCGTGTCTGACGCGACACGTCTGATGTCAGATCATGTCTGATCACGTCTGATCTGACATCAGATCTTGTCAGATCAGACAAGATCTGACATCAGATTGTGTCAGATCAGAACAACATCTGACATCAGATCTTGTCTGACGGTATACGGTCAGACATCAATCTCATCGATACGAATGACGACTTTGGCGAAGGGTTAAAGTCAGTGTAAGGGCGTTTATTTTATCTAAATTCTGTACATTTTAGATAAATCATTTAAATGAAAATTTAAATAAAATATAAAATGATTCGGGCAATATTGAAGTAGCTTGAGCCTATACTCGAGATATTGCTCGTCCTTTTTGCCCTTACGGCCTCGCCGTAAGGGCTACCACGTTAGGTTGCCTTAATCATACGGGTATAGGGACGGTACGTACTATGCTGCAGGATAGGGTTACGTACTGTGTAGGTATAGGACAAATTTCAAATTTTCAATTTGGCGATCCTACGTATGTGGCGGCGATACGTCCCATGATGAAGTTTCGTTGACGTTTTAGAGAACCTAAAGTTTCGTTGACATTTAGAAGATTTTTGTTTCGTTGACATTTAGAAGATTTTTGTTTCGTTGACATTTTGGGAAAAATTTGTCCGCACCCAGGTTCGAACCTCACCCCGGGTAATCCCGTAGGATTGGAAGACGAACGCTCTATCGCCTACACCATCGCGACGAACTGGGCAAATGACGAAAACACAGGATAAGTAGTTGAGCTGAGAGGGAATAATTTGCATATAAGGCAAAAAGATAAAAGATGTGGTTTGGGGAGTAATTTGCATAGGAAATGTCGACATTTGAGCCAAAAATAATTTACATGAAAAGAACAGTGTGTTAAAGAGTGGAATTTGCATACGAAAAATAAAAATGCGGCGAAAATTGAGACACGTCACAGACTAGTTATTTTCTGCTTTTACTCTGTTGCTGAGCAGCGGCGCTATTGCGTTGAAGAATCACAGGGGAAAAATTGTGCATAGTCAGTGAGAAAGGGAATGATTTTCTTCTGAAAGGATCGTATCTTCAACAGCAATTCAAAAGGAGAACTCTCTTTTGGAAGGGGTGCGTGTTCAAGAGCGATTCAATAAAACAATGCCTGGAATGCTGTGGAAGAAGAACATCTCAACTCAAATGGCAGGAGAGAAAAAGCAGGTAATTTTGAAAAGAAGTTCTGCAGCAGATACAGTACTGATAGCTGTACAATAGATTCATTTCTTTCTGGACCCACGGGCCCGATCTATTACTGTAAACGGGGAAATTTTCGGATGGAGGAAATTTTCGGAAAATTCGAACAAAAAATTATGTCCGAAAATTTTACCGTACGAATTTTTTGTATGTACAGTATATTTCCATGTGCAGTACGTATTGCTAAAAATCTTAGAGTCAACGAAACTGAAAAAACGCGCACAAAAGCAACAAAACCTTCAGTTGCAGAGCAGTTCACAGGCTCATGTTTAGATTGCTAGCGTGAAGTGTTCATGTCAACGAAACTGTGAATATGTGACCAATATGGTGCTGTGTCCCCTGATACCATACTTCCGATTTTGCCCACCGTTTTTCTCTGCTTACAAACCTGCTTTACCCATCCGCATCTGCTTGGGGGACCCAAAGGTTTTTCACTGCTGCATGCTGCAACCCTACTTGACCCACGGGCCCGATCTATTACTGTAAACGATGAAATTTTTGGACGGTGGAAATTTTCGGATAAAAAATTCTGTCCGAAAATTTTAACGTCCGAATTTTACCGTCTTTCCTACATACGTAGTCTACAGTACATTCATATGTAATACAGTAAATGTCGCTGTGCGTGCAGGCACATTGAGGTCAATGTGTCCGAAAATTTCCCCATCCGAAAATGGAGCAAAACTAACTTTTGGTGTTTGGTGGGGGTAGTCTGTGAGTGTTATATTTTCGTTTGGTTGTGTTTTGGGTTTTTTTTTGGGTTTTTGTTTTTTGGTTGGTGTTGTTTGTTTTGTTTGTGGGTTGGTTTTTTTTGTTTGGCGTTTTTGTGTGGGGGGGTGTGTTGGGTTGTGGGGGGGGGGGGGGTTGTGGTTGCTGGCCGCATTTTTATTTTTCGTATGTATAATTGCACTCTTAAACAAACTGTTCTTTTTATGGGTAAGTTATTTGTGGCTCAACTGTGACATTTGGTATTGCAAATTACTCCTCATAAGTACATCTTGGGTCTTTTGCCTTATATGTAATTAGTCCCTCTGAGCTCAACTCACTAATCCTATTTTTCGTCTTTTGCCAGTTCGTCGCGATGGTGTAGGCGATAAGTGTTCGTCTTCCAATCCTACGGGATTACCCGGGGTGAGGTTCGAACCTGGGTGCGGACAAATTTTTCCTAAAATGTCAACGAAACCAAAATCTTCTAAATGTCAACGAAACTTTAGGTTCTCTAAAACGTCAACGAAACTTCATCATGGGACGTATCGCCGCCACATACGTAGGATCGCCAAATTGAAAATTTGAAATTTGTCCTATACCTACACGTACGTAACCCTATCCTACAGCATAGTACGTAGCGGTCCCTATCCGATTAAGGCAAACTTACGTGGTAGCCCTTACGGCGAGGCCGTAAGGGCAAAAAAGGACGAGCAATATCTCGAGTATAGGCTCAAGCTACTTCAATATTGCCCGAATCATTTTATATTTTATTTAAATTTTCATTTAAATGATTTATCTAAAATGTACAGAATTTAGATAAAATAAACGCCCTAACACTCAACTTTAAACCTTCTGGCCAAAGTCGTCATTCGCATTGATGAAGATTGAGTGTTTATTTGAAAAGATATACCCGTCAGACAAGATCTGATGTCAGATGTCGTTCTGATCTGACACAACCTGATGTCAGATCTCGTTTCTGATCTGACAAGATCTGATGTCAGATCAGACGTGATGACAGAGATTTAGACCGTGTCGCGTCAGACATGCCACGTCAGATTTCCTCAGACGGCGATAAGAAAAGAAAAAGAGAAGCGACGCTTTCCGGTGGACGTGGACGGAAAGTAAGCTCAGTGAGTGACGACAATGCCGATCACTAGAATATGCAAATTCAGACCACTATGCACTAGTACGGCAAGATTGGCAAAATGCGGAACAAATGTGCTAATAGCAGGGTACGCAGTGAGGTAGGTACATGAATGCGTGCGTACCCCGTTTTCAACATGCACATAAATGAGCAGGGTAAACAGGGGTAAACGTGGAACACAGAATAAACTCAGAACACGTTTGTTAGACAAAAAGTTTGAAGTGTAAATAACGGAGTGCAGTGGGGTGTGGACAAAATTTCCAACGTGTGAAAAACGGGTAAGTCGGGTAAATCTGGGCCATCACAATTCCAGTAGCATGAAAGGCATAAAAAAGTGCACGAGCCCTCAGCTGCGCTAAACCACATTTATGTGAAAATTTTTGCAAAAAAGTTTTGACGAAACTGGACCGGAATAGAGCGACATTTCAGGTGACAATTGCCTTGCTTGCATACCTACCCTGCATCTCATTTTAAAAACAGTGTCCACATTACCCCTCTGCACCCTGTTATTTACACTTTCAAAACTTGTCGTTTCAACAAAAAAAGGGAAAAACAAAATTACAAAATGTTACAGCTGCCACGCTATGAAAGGAAGGACTACAATCAATCCTGCATTTTTTATCACTTTCAAAACTTGTTCCAAATTTATCCCATTCTGCCCTGCTGGGCGCGCCCTGCAGTGGGGTCCGAATTGACCCCAATGTACTCTACTATTTGCACTGTCAAAACGTGTTCCGCAATTCGCCCGTCTGTCTTTCCAAGGACGTCATGAGTAGACGCATTTTGTATTGGTCTGAATTTGCATATTTTGGTGCTCAGCATTATCGGAACTCACTGAGCTTGTTTTTCAATTACCCTACCCTGCCTAAGCATGGACACGGAAAGCCACGGACTTTTCACGTCGAGCATGTTGGACCCATCTCTGTAATTTGAGCGCCGCACCACATTTACCCCTGTTTACCCTGTTTATGTGTATGTTGAAAACGGGGTACGCACGCATTCATGTACCTACCTCACTGCGTACCCTGCTATTATGCACATTTGTTCCGCATTTTGCCAATCTTGCCGTACTAGTGCATAGTGGTCTGAATTTGCATAATCTAGTGATCGGCATTGTCGTCACTCACTGAGCTTACTTTCCGTCCACGTCCACCGGAAAGCGTCGCTTCTCTTTTTCTTTTTTCTTCTCGCCGTCTGAGGAAATCTGACGTGGCGTGTCTGACGCGACACGTCTGATGTCAGATCATGTCTGATCACGTCTGATCTGACATCAGATCTGGTCAGATCAGACAAGATCTGACATCAGATTGTGTCATATCAGAACAACATCTGACATCAGATCTTGTCTGACGGTATACGGTCAGACATCAATCTCATCGATACGAATGACGACTTTGGCGAAGGGTTAAATAAAATTTTAAATGAAATAAAATGACTGAAAATCCATCATTTTTATTCATTTGAATTAAAATATAAAATCATTTTTAAGATACTAATTCACATAGGCACAAAATAAAAGAAAAATTGGCTAAATGTAGTCATGTGATATACCATTCAATTCATCTTGACAAGGTCTACCTATTTCTTGCATTTCTTACTAACCACCTCCTCGCTCATACCTGATTCACATAGTCTAATCAAATTCACATTGGCTCAATTCCACTCAAAAGCAAAGAAACGTCCTGTGTAATTTATAATGTATCTCGAAGTTCCACTAGCGC
This sequence comes from Epsilonema sp. ZAB3_2, assembly GCA_030247985.1. NCBI lineage: Eukaryota > Metazoa > Nematoda > Chromadorea > Desmodorida > Epsilonematidae > Epsilonema > Epsilonema sp. ZAB3_2. Next base: position 8,369 of record JASAMW010001667.1, on the reverse strand, counting down.
ATCTCGTCAACTCGAGCTCGGTTTATTTTAAAAGAATTGCATTGCATGTGTTATGCACATTCACATACTCAATCTCCTCTCAAAAACATAAAAAATGTTCCACGTAATGTATGATGTATCTCGAGGTTCCACTAGCGCATCTCGTCAACTCGAGCTCGGTTTTTCAAAGATTTGCATGCATTTGTAATGCACATTCACATAAGGCTCAATTCCTCTCAAAAACATAAAAATGTCCCATGTAGGTACATATAAGGGTACTGTTGACAACAGCATGTTTTGCCTCATTGAGCACATGTTCTGATACATGAAACAGCGCCTGAACAGATGGATCAGACGGAAGAGATGACTGCATTGCAGCATGATTTAGCGAAAAAACCCTAAAATAATAAGAATTACCTGTAACATGGTCTAAGCGTCCGTTACATGATCCGTCGCTTACATGGTTTGAGAATTTCACGGACCATGTAAAATTTAGATGTAATGGGACATTTCGACCATGTAAATTTTTTGGGCAAACCATGTAAAAGCCGGTCATGAAGACCGTACAAGCACTCCAACCCTCGCGAATCAAGTAGGCTCGAAACATTTAACGGACTTCATAAACCATGTTGTCGGCAACTTGATCTGACGTGAATTTACATTTTTCTGTGTTTCAAGTAGCGAATTTAGCAAGTAACTGAACATGCTTCCAGTAACCGACACGGCGACACATCCTACTTGATCCGCAACCAAAAAAAGCACATGAAATTATAGCCTGGGACTTATTTGTCCCACGCGTGACCTAATGGGATAAAAAGCTCTGTGAACATCATGTGTAGCGCGGAAGATGAGGGCTTTTCGTTGCGAGACCCACTTCGCTCTTTTCTTTTGCTAAAACACACACCTCAGACGCAAAACGCACCACACCCACAGCCACCGCGTTTGCGTCTGAGGTGTGTGTTTTAGCAAAAGAAAAGAGCGAAGTGGGTCTCGCAACGAAAAGCCCTCATCTTCCGCGCTACACATATGATGTTCACACTCACAGAGCTTTTTATAAACTTACGAGCGCCTTTTGGGAAAAAGCTTTGTTTTGCAGTAATGTACACATGGTGAGGTATTCTATGAAAGCTGGTCTAAAACTGAGTTTCCGCTGTCTTTAATCTCGACAGATTTTAACCGCTTCGCGCTAGATTCGTTGGCTATATCCTGAGATATACAATGCGTGCCATACGATGATATCCGCTAAACGTCCGATTGTACATTTATGTACATTTTACAAAATGAACTCATCACCGGTTTTGTGTCCTCAGCTGTAGGATTCGCAAGCAGTTTCAGCGTGTTATCTACACGCGCCGTGTAGATGACGAGTTCAAAAATGAACTCGTCATCTACACGGGCCCATGTAGAGTTCATTGAAATTTTCATGAATTCTACATCGGCCCATGTAGACTTCGTGATGATTTTTGTTTAGGGTCAGAATGAACTCGACATAGGCCCCGTGTATTTTTTCCATCGTCATCTACACGGGCCCGATGTAAACTCATCAGCAACAAGATGAACTCTTCACAGGCCAAACATGATGAACTCATCAAGCTGATGTTAGGCTCGAAACGATGAACTGAATGCATGAGGGATGATGCAATAGTATAAGAGAGGATGATGCAATATTTTCTGAGTGGAAGGCTAATGATTGGTGCATAGTGGTGATGTAATTAGCAAGATTAGCGTAATTAGCTAATGTAATTAGCGTTTTGAGTTGTAGTGTTGAGCAATAACGTGTTTTACATACTTTTTATCACTGAATATTTGCACGATTACGTGAAGAACTATTGACAGGTATTACTCGATTCACATAAGAACCACGAAATACTGCTAAGGATGCACGACATGTAGGTACGGTTATGTGGATGAAGAATTACATAGTGTAAAAGTACGTAAGGTACGTAATAATTGTCAAGCCAGCCAGCAACACCAAGGCTTTCTCTCGATCTTGCCATGATCACATCTGGTACTGGTGGCGCGAGATGAAGAAAAGCAGCGAAGTGCACATAAGGGCCAAGCCGGGGGCGTCGGTTTTCCATCTGCCAAGCTGTGTGATGATCGACGTTATGGCCCAGCGAGATGGGAAGACGGTCGATCTCAGCCGCTTCCTCCTCAAGCGTGGCCTTGTGGTACGCGATGAATGATTGATCATTGATGCCATCATTGATACTGTTTCATTCGTGTAATTGCGCCTACTGTGCTACATGCATGTAATGTGCAACTAGTATAGCACGTCTTGAATTTGAACTTTGATCTATGAAAACAGTTGCTTTTGAATTTCCCGCCAAAATCACATACTAGTAATCATATTACATACAAAATGAACACTACACGATACTGCCTTACTTACACAATGAACACTACAACTTCAACTCATCACGCTTTCCACACCAAAATGAACTCGACATCGGCTCCGTGCATTTTTTCCATCGTCATCTACACAGCACTTTCGTAAAATAAGCTAACATCACGATGAACTATACATAGGCCCGTGTAGAGTTCATTCTGACCTAAACGTTACATCAAAATGAAGTCTACAGAGGCCGATGTAGAGTTCATCATTTTTATACACGACAACTTTTTCCAACCCGTGATGAGTTCATTTTGAGAGGACAATGAACTCCACACAGCCCCCCGTGATGAGTTCATCCGATCGGACGTTTAGCGGATATAATTCCGACTTTAGAGGTCAAGAACATAGGGAATGAAATTGTACGAGCTTGCAAACTTGCGACCACGTTTTTCAACATTTTGAGATCAGTGGTGCCACTATTGACCTTGACAACCTATTGAAGGCTGTTATGGGCGGTAGATTGCTTGCATTTTTGAACCCGTTATGTTCTGGACCGGACTGATCACTTCAGCCGTTGTGGGTTGTTGAAATTTCTCCGCCTTTATTTTCTTTCGTGGTTGCTGTAGTTTCTTCTTTGTTGGGGGGCTGTCCATCTTATTTTTGTTCTGGAGGAGTACGTGCATGAGAAATGGGTGGGAGGTCGGAGGAGGGTGGGGTCGTTCTTTGTTAGTTATATACATGCTGTCTATGTATAATAGGTGTGGGGGTGCTATTGATGTGTAGTTGAGTTGTATTCTTGTTATTAGATAAGAATTCGTCTGTCTGTCTGTGGGGGGGTGGGGGTGTTGATGGTTGGTGGGGGGGGGTGGGGGGAGGAGGGGTGGGGGGGATTGTTTTTTAGTTTTTTGTGGCGTGTGCAGTCGTATGAAGGGGGGGTGTCTTCTTTGGGTGCACTTAATATACGGTCTATACATTACATATGTATTTTATTTTTTTTATCCCTCCATTTTATTCTTTTTTTCTTAATCCCTCTTTCCTTAGGGTTACTGTACGTCGAGGATTATATTATATTTAAAAAAATTTTAAAATCCCCTCTTTTTTGTGGGGGGGGGGGTTGCAGAGAGGCAAAGCAAAATTTCTTTGTTGTATTAATTTCCTAGGACTACGAGAACGGCAAGGCCCTGGTCGATATTATCGTGATTTTTGTGTCGAGTTGACACGGCCGCTATGTCGATATAATGTTGTTTCACATAGGTGATAATAGGTGATAGGTGATAGGTGATTCGATATAATTTTGTTTCACATTTTGTTTCATTCGACATAGGTATCTTGTATTTTTGTCTGATCGACACCCAAAAAAGCAATGCCCTCGTGTCGATAATACATTGACCTATCGACAAAAACACGTTAATATCGACACCGTCCAAAAAATAATATCGACATCGCGACAAAAATCCAACATGTTTTTTTCCGTGTCGAGTTGACTACTAAGTGGGGTCAGTCTGGGCCGCCTGAACATCAATACGATTTCGTGCTGGGACCCCAAGCTGCCTATTGCAATTTGGAATGGTCCCCTGTGCGTATAATATACGCACAGGTGTCGTATTGATGTTCATAGGTTGTCCAGACTGACCCCGCTTGCGGTTGGGTTACTGTAACTCTGGTGCAAGTGTGGATGACCGACCTACCAGGACAGAGGCATACATGTCAGACTGAGGTAATTCTGCTTGCACTTGGTTTTAAAGCCGAAGTCTTGTGTGCATAATATGGCCTGTTTCTGTGTACAGTCTTTGCGGACCAGAATTTGACGATTTTCTGGTCCGCCACTTTGTTCGTTGTGCTTGATTTCTGGTCCGCTACTTTTGTCTGCAATTTGACGATTTTCTGGTCCGCCACTTTGTTCGTTGTGCTTGATTTCTGGTCCGCTACTTTTGTCTGCAATTTGACGATTTTCTGGTCCGCCACTTTGTTCGTCGTCGTCTTTGCTTGCTGATTTCTGGTCCGCCGCGTTTGTCTGCAATTTGGCGATTTTCTGGTCCGCCACTTTGCTCGTCGTCGTCTTTGCTTGATTTCTGGTCCGCCACCACTTTTGTCTGCTGTCGTCGTCTTTGCGAACCAGATTTTGACGATTTTCTTTGCGAGCGCAAGCGGGGCTCGAACTCGTCTGTGGATTCTTCTCATGAGTGCGCGCCTTAGACCACTAGGCCATCGCAGCATCAGCACTAAAATCTCTAAAGGTAGTATATTAAGCCAGCGTTTAGTCAGCTCTGTATGTATGTACATAATATTTTTTGTGCACAGTACGCAGATATTGTTTGCTGGGCAGGTGCGCGCACCCCCACAAAATTCAGGACGCAGTAAGTACGTGTAAATACATATGTATGTACGGTTGTATCAGTGGACGCAAAAGCCGGCTCGAACATGCACGAACACGTTTGTTTCAGCTGTGCTCTGAACAGTTTGCAAATTCGCGCCCTCTTGACTGACATGCTTACCAATTCACAACACGCATCTCCAGCCTCGTCATGCGTTTAGGCATAGGAACATTTACGGATCGGTTTTGCACGCGCAACTATACAACATACACAGCGCGGCGCTAACTGGCGAAATTTATGCGCGTCAAATTGGCTTGCGCTTTTAGCGATAAAATGCGTTTGCGTTTTCTGCTTTCTGTTCGACGCGCGCCACAAGCAAATTGCAAAATGACACGAAGTGCACGCCCAACCCCCGCTGCAATTTCTTAATTTACAAGCAGTGCTTCTTTCGCTGTCGCTTGCTTCTTTGACTAAATTTGAGCACGCATAAAACGAAGGACAATTGCGTCCAGCGAAGGTGCAGATACAAAATGCATGGCGAATTGACTTGCGCATTTGTGCGTGCTTAAAAAATGTGCGGCAAATTGACGACCAAATTCAACGCGCTTCTGTTCATGTATGCAATTGAAGGCGCGCTGCTTGTGGCGTAAAGTGGCGAATTTGTTTGTAGCACACAAGAGGGCTGGCAGCTACCGCGACGCGCAACTGAATGAAAATGCAACAAGAAGTGCGTTCTTGCCATCCGACGTGCAACCGAATGAAAATGTTTTGCGCAGCGCGCCTCACTTTGCCGCACGTTCAATTTGAGCATGCATAAAACAACGAGAGGCAGCCAGCTGGCAAACTGTCTTCTCTCCTCTTTCGTTTGCTCGGCAAGTGGCTTTGTACGTACGTACCCGTCTCTCTTCTCTTCTCTTTGTTCAGCAAGCAGCGCCGTAAATAACAAACAAGCAGCCCACACAGTTTTGTTTCACATTCACGCTCGTCTGTCGTCTCTTCTTTGCCGACGAACTCAGTCAGTGTTTGTTTGACTTCTTGTTGTGAGGCGGTCGTGTGCTACTGGTACTCCTGCTGCGTCAAGCAAATCTAAACTGTTCGAAAAATTTGCCAAGTCCGGAATCTGCGAATGCGTGTGGCATTCTCTCTTTATGACGGCGGCGTGCTTGTTGTTCACGTCTTCTGTTCTTCTCTACCGCTACTGATCGAGTCTGCATTAAACTTGTAGCTGCTCCCGTTTTGCTGTCTTCTCTCTTCGCCTACCGACGACGACTTCAGTGTTTGCTTTTCTTGTTGTGAGAGGTGGTCGTGTCGACTGGAGCGCTCCTGCGTCAAGCAAATCTAGCTTTTGGAAAATCTGCAATCAAGTCAACTCTGCACGACGCGCTTCTCTCTTTTCTCACATCTGCGCGTGTGCGCAAGCGTGTGCATTTTCTGCAAATGGCGCTCAATTGGTGGCGACGGCGTCAGTGTACTGTACATTGGATCACGTGTGTACATCTGTGCACATTATTTTGGTCGTGACCAGTGCTACAATTCTGAATCGCTGAGCTGCCTTGTCTACAAATTGCACAAATTCTCACCAGCCAGGGGCATATAATTTGCAAAATGTTTTTGCCTTGCTTGTATTGTGTGAGTAAGTTGACAGTATTTCCGGTGCTTGTAGAAAAATACAGTAAAAGTTCCCAGTGAAAATACTACACAAGTCTACCCTAGAGCCAAGTGGTAGGTATTTATACTCGTGTCTTTGACGATTGATCAATTCTCAGAAAGTCTGTCTACTGGTCGGTCGGTTGGCTATCAGACAGTATGCAAACACCACCAAAAACTCCAGATTATCGCAAAGTCTCGCCTTTGAGATTGCGTAGAAATGCAAATGGCATTTGGGGTATTACTAGCTCAACAAAGAAAACAGACTCGCGCTCTCCATCCAGAACGCCATCGTCAAGCTCGTCCCTTCCCGACTCGCTTGTTCTTTCGCCCACCTTGCCAAAAACGCCGTCTCTGCTCTCAAGTAGTCCTCCTGATTCACTCTTGTCGTCGCCCACCAACTCCCCAACTCATGCTTTGCCGCCAAATTCGCTGGTTCCCTATTCTCCATCCCCTTCGCCATCTGCATCGCCTCCAGCTAAAGAGCTTCCTATCACAGAGTATTTCAGTTTGTCAAACCCATACGATTATCGAGTGAAAAGATTTGCCACGCAGGGCAAACAGTACAAGCTAACATTCAAGGAAGAGTACATTGATGATATTGAACGCGTAATCACCAAAATCATGCAGTACGTTCTTGACCTGGCCTTCAAAAACAGCAACCCAGATGATTTGGTCGGCGTTGAAATTTGTCACCCCGCTTTGCATCATGGCCGTTTTCTCATGCCGTTTGTGCCCCAGTCTAAAATGACTGCTGAGCGAATTGTGGCACAGCTGGAAGTGCTGTTGCAGTCTGCTCAGGAAATGGCATTGGACACGGAGTTGATAATCAACGTGACCATCGTAGAGCGCATGCGCGGAGGACGTCTGAAGGACAAATCGCGCTGGAAGCTTACGAGCTGGATGGCGAAGCACTCGAGCGGGCACGGCGCTTGTCTCATCACAATTTGCAATAGAAACGACAATCTTTGCTTGGCGCGTGCCCTCGTGCTGGCTAAAGCAAGAGTAGACAATCATCCACAGCTGGAAACGATTCGAAAGGGAGACCGATTCAGAAACACGCTGCAAAAGAAAATGGCACAAGAGCTGATGCAAAAAGCTGGACTTGGGAACAATGACGGAGAGTGTGGGGAGATGGAGCTGCAGAAATTGCAGGAAGCGCTGCCTGACTACCAAATCAAGGTGTTTTCGTCTCTCTGCTGCAATTTTCTGCGTTTTGTGGGCGATGTGAAATCTGAGAAGATACTGTACTTATACCACGACGGGGACACGAACCACTACCTTGTTTGCACCAAACCGCACGTCATCTTCAACAAGCAGTACTGGTGTCACAAGTGCAACGTGGGCTACAATACAACAGGCAGACATAAGTACGTACGTACGTACAATTACATAGAACGCGCTATGATTCTGCTCTTGATGCAAAAATACTACATTTTCCAACGTTTCTTGTAGGTGTTCTGCAGTTTGTCTCTGCTGCCATAAAAGCGTCAGCATCTGTGGAGATGAAGACGCCCACATTTGGAAGTACTGCCAAATTTGCTGCCGTCTGTTCAAGAATGAGCAGTGCTATCAAAATCATCTTACCGTGGCTGAGCAGTCTGCGACGGCTGCGAAAAAGAAGCGCGTGCAGCTGTACAGCATCTGTCAAACATTTCGAGCTTGCCCTGCATGCGGCAAATCGGTCAAACTGCAGCCGCCAAGTACAAAATTCCCCTCACACCACTGCGGCGAAAAGCGTTGTTCAACCTGCAAACAGTGGCACAGCGACAACCAGCACCTCTGCTACATCACCAAAATTGAAGACGCCAAGGAGACAGAAGAAACAGACTTGCAAGCGGAGGAAGAAGAAGACGACGACGAGGATATTGGAGAAGCAGCTGCAGCCAAGGCGAGAAACACGAAGATATTTTTCGACTTCGAATGCACCCAGGAAACGCGTCACGGCGAAAACAAAATCGGCTTCACTTTCGCCCACAAGCCAATGCTCTGCATTGCGTACAAACTCTGCGACGAATGCAAGGCAAGCATCATCGCTCGCTGTCACTGTACGTACATACATACATACGAAACAAATGCAACTATAACGCCGC
>JASAMW010001664.1:0-35271 GCA_030247985.1 Epsilonema sp. ZAB3_2 | reverse complement strand
GAGGAGATGGATGCAGGAAGCGTTCAGGGTCCGCGAAGCGGATACGTAACTGAACCAGTGACGTATTGCTATAGGCTTATGCTTAGGCGTAGCAGGACATAGGCATAGGCTTAGCAATGATTTGCCCATGCAAGCAGTCTCTTCTAGGAGAACTTTATGACCAGCTTTATATCTAAACTTCAGGTCACGCTGGCTACAGTATACATCGCCTATATAATGGCCAAACGTGCATTTGGACATTTTTTATGCTTTTTGCCAATATGTATATTATCAAGTATAAAAGGCCCTACGGGCCCAAGAATATGCCAGTAGAAAACACGACAAATAGTGTGTGTGGCCATGTTTCGATAGGAAGCCGCCAGGTAATTTCAAAATAAAACATATCAGCGTGTAGCTCATTTTCTCGGGAAGCCAGTGGTGCCAATATCGTCGTCGAGGTCCTTCAGCAATCGCCCAAAATCTTTCGCCGAAGTCGCCGACCTCGGCTTTTTTCGACGCCCCGATGCTGTGCATTTTCCCCCCTCCCATGTTAGTGGTTTGACTAGGTTTTGCTATAATTTGTTAGGGTTTTGCTATAACTTGTGCGAGAGTCCAGACTTGTGCACATGTGCGTGTGCGCATATTATCTTGAAGCATTTTTTGACATTTTTTAAAAATTTTTTTACCCCGTGGCGATAAACTGGAGTACACTTGTAGTCCTTTCTACCACGGGGTAAATTTCATTTTTTAAAAATGTAAAAATGCTTAAGATAATATGCGCACAAGCATATGTGCCACAATTTGCGGGTGGGACTCTTGTTAGTGAAGGACCCTAACATGTTTTTTGTTGGTCAAATGAATAAACAAATGTATTTGTTAGGCAAACCACTAACAAATAGGGAGGAAGGAAGGGGTGGGTGCTCCCTATTTGTTAGTGTTTTGGCTAACAAAAACATTTGTTAGACCAAAAGCCTAACAAAAAACATGTTAGGGTCCTCCACTAACAAGTGCACAAATTATAGCAAAACCCTAACAAATAAATTTGTTAGTCAAACCGCTAACATGGGAGGGGGGAAAATGCACAGCATCGGGGCGTCGAAAAAAGCCGAGGTCGGCGACTTCGGCGACAGATTTCGGGCGATTGCTGAAGGACTTCGACGACGATATTGGCACCACTGGCTTCCTGAGAAAATGAGCTACACGCTGATATGTTTTATTTTGAAATTATCTGGCGGCTTCCTGTCGAAACATGGCCACACACACTATTTGTTGTGTTTTCTACTGGCAGATATTGAAATTTCTTTTTGCATCAGAGAAAAATGACACGCTCAGATGTGTTGCACGCTGATTGCTTGCTACCTTGACTTTTGCACGAACCAAAAACCACGGCCAACAGCGATTGTAGAGGATGGGACGCCTGGTAGCGCTCAGCAGCCTGGTCATTCTGGTAAAGCCTGCAGCAAAGATATCGAAGTAAAGCAAAGAAAACGCTGCACGCTGAGAATCGAATTGATGTGCGTTACCTTCGTCCATCTCTGCTATTTTCACATTGCATCCATCCAGTTTGAGACTGTCGACACCCCAGAAAGCGAAGAGTGTCCGCATCAATCTTCAAGATGACCGAGACTGCCGGGATATCCTGCGCACGTCTTGGTGCCAAAATCCTCGTAAATGCCAAGCAAAAGACCATATTGTGTGCATCTGAAGCCCACACTTGCTACCCTGTAATTTTACCCAGGTAAGTACTGGTTTATGTTTTACTTCAAAAATTAATTCGGCAATTACTCAGTACTTACCCTCCAGTTGTCACAGTCTTCAAACGTGGAAAGCCTTCATGGTGGCCAGGTTAGGTACAGACGCCGTGGCAAATGTGACCTAAATATTTTCTCTGGGTAAAGTTAGGTTAATATACCCGGTCCAACCACTTATCCCATGCGGAACCCGGGTTAAGTTCGCCACCAAATTTATTAGCCTGATCACTCAGTGGTACGCACGCAGTACAGTACATAAATATTACTCACACTGTGCGTGAGTGCATAGCCGTATTAGCTGCGCACCCCCCCAGGTATCCATCTGACAAGCCCCATACGGTCAAAACATAAAAATGCCCTATGCATCCCCCCGTATGCAGTAGCTCCGAAATGCAGTGTGGATGGACGCTGAACCTACCTATACAAGCTGGTCAGTATAGTACCCATAGCCACTCCCACACCAAGGAGACGTCAAAGCTAAGCCGTTATCTAAATACCCGTGTATTGACCTCAATTTATTATGCCCTAAAACACGTGCTTTTGACCAAAAAATGCCCTCTGCGCACCTCTCAAAAACATCAAAAATGCCCTATGTTCCCCCCCACGGCTATCCCCTCGGCCCATGCGGGGCTATGCATAGGTAAATACGGTACTGCATGCACACCCAAGATATGTACATCTTTGGTGATCGGTCCAAATTGGATTTCAGGGACCGGCATCAATCATCAGTTCGCGCTCTGGTGCATTGTGCGCTATTTGCGGCCTGCGCACATCATTGAAAGCGGTGTTAACCACGGCTATGGTAGCTGGCTGTTGCGACAAGCAGCACCCACCGCTCAACTGATCGAGATTGACCCCATGCACAAACAGCCAGAATATCGCGACAACAACAGCGATACCGTGTACCTCATTGGCCCAGATTACGTCAACTTTAAAGGGTGTCTCTACAAATTCGTTTGCATCGACAAAATTTGTGAACAGATAAAATTTACTTGCCATTTTGGCACTGTACGAAAGGCGAAGTTACTATGGCGCTATTTTGTCCATTTTCATAAGTTTCTGTTTTCTGTGGTACTGTACTTCACACTACGTCAGGTATACATACATAACATAGGTAACACATAGTAGTATAACGATTTTTGGAGGCCCCCTTTATCCGGCTGAAATTTGATTCCAGCGATTACCCCATAAACAAGGCGAAAAGTTTACTGTTTTTCGACGATCATCAAAACGCAGTGGCGCGAACTTTGCAGGCATTCAAGAAAGGCTTTCGCTACCTTGTCTTTGATGACAATTTTAGCGCTTTCAAAGCTGAGAATCCGCCGGATATTTCCATCGACACCTACCAGCCTGAAACGTGCCTGCAATGCACTCTTTCAACTGCCAGACGAATACTCCGTCAGAGGACGCCCCAACAAACATCGCATTATCAAGGCATTCAGAGAGGCGATTCGCGCGTACTTTGAATTTCCCGCGATTTGGCGCACGCCCAACAGTCTGATGGGCAATCAGTGGTTCCCCATCAATGCCTCAGGAGCAGATCACATGCTCAGAGAAATGGGGCTGGAGAGCGAGACCCGCCAGGCAGAACCAACGATGGAACCACATTGCCTTTGTAACATTGAATTCTATGAGCCGGAACAACTTTGCATAGGTAAACAGTAGCTGCCTAAACAAAAATAATACTAGCGCCAAACTACCGGAGACTACCCATACACCCATCCAATCTCAAGCATGAACTGTGTCAGTACATTGTTCAATGTGTCCTTTACGGTGGTATGTACCTATCTGATTTTTTATACCTGTGTATAACGTGTACGTAAATACTAAATAGTGTGCCTAAACAAAATAAAATTTTCGTAACGGTTGCTTTCGCACATTATTTTGAATAATAATGGTCGTGCTCGTGACCTCCAGAGCAGAAACTACTTGACTGAAATTACTAATTTGTGCCGTCGTATGTACGTATAGTGTGCCAAAAAATTTTATTTACAGAATCGAGAATAGGCGAGCAGGGACTCATTTGGACTTTCGAGTACCGTATTAACCGGTGCATCGTGCATAGTCCGAGGCGATGCCCTTTGCCAGAACATGCCTCCTATTGATGGGTGGATTTTTCGTTCTTTTTTTCCCAAATTTCGAAATAATCCACGCATTAGATAACGGCTTAGCTTTGACGCCTCCAATGGGATGGATAAGCTGGGCTCGATTTTACTGCCAAATTGACTGTCATCAGCATCCATCCACCTGCATTTCGGAGCAACTGTACGTGGAGCATGCTGACCGTATGGTTTCAGATGGATACCTGGCAGCTGGCTACAATCACGTGAATATTGACGACTGTTGGATGGCCACGAAAAGAGATGAGGCTAATAAATTGGTGGCGAATAACCCGGTTTCCGCATGGGATAAAGTGGTTGGCGGATTATGTAAGAGAATATCACAATACGGCCGCGTCTGTCTTCCTGGTGGGCTTTCACGTTTGAAGACTGTGACATTTGGAGTGTTAATTATTGAAATTGCTGAATTATTTTTTTGAAGAAAAACAATGAAAAGCATCCAAAATTACAGTACTGTGCTTCAGATGCACACAAATGGTCTCAAGCTTGGCATTTACGAGGATTTTGGCACCAAGACGTGCGCAGGATATCCCGGCAGTCTCGGTCACTTGAAGATTGATGCGGACACCTTCGCTTTCTGGGGTGTCGACAGTCTCAAACTGGATGGATGCAATGTGAAAAATAGCAGAGATGGACGAAGGTAACGCACATCAATTCTATTCTCAGCGTGCAGCGTTTTCTTTGCTTTACTTCGATATCTTTGCTGCAGGCTTTACCAGAATGACCAGGCTGCTAAACGCTACCAGGCGTCCCATCCTCTACAATTGCTGTTGGCCGTGGTTTTTGGTTCGTGCAAAAGTCAAGGTAGCAAGCAATCAGCGTGCAACACATCTGAGCGTGTCATTTTTCTCTGATGCAAAAAGAAATTTCAATATCTGCCAGTTGAAAACACGACAAATTGTGTGTTTGGCCGTGTTTCGACAGGAAGCCGCCAGGTAATTTCAAAATAAAACATATCAGCGTGTAGCTCATTTTCTCGCGAAGTCAGTGGTGCCAATATCGTCGTCGAGGTCCTTCAGCAATCGCCCGAAATCTGTCGCCGAAGTCGCCGACCTCGGCTTTTTTCGACGCCCCGATGCTGTGCATTTTCCCCCCTCCCATGTTAGCGGTTTGAATAACAAATTTATTCGTTAGGGTTTTGGTATAATTTGTGCACTTGTTAGTGGAGGACCCTAACATGTTTTTTGTTAGGCTTTTGGTCTAACAAATGTTTTTGTTAGCCAAACCACTAACAAAATAGGGAGCACCCACCCCTTCCTTCCTCCCTATTTGTTAGTGGTTTGCCTAACAAATACATTTGTTTATTCATTTGACCAACAAAAACATGGTGAGGGTCTTTTCACTGACAGAGTGTACAAAATGATGGAAAACGCTAACAAATAAATTTCGTTAGTCTGGAAAAACCACGAACATGGGAGAGGGGAAAATGCACAGCATCGGGGCGCTGAGAAAAGCCGAGGTCGGCGACTTCGGCGACAGATTTCGGGCGATTGCTGAAGGACCTCGACGACGATATTGACACCACTGGGATTCCCGAGAAAAGAGCGACACGGCAGATATGTTTTATTTCGTAATTACCTGGCGGCTTCCTATCGAAACATGGCCACACACACTATTTTGTCGTGTTTTCTACTGGCATATTCTTGGGCCCGTAGGGCCTTTTATAGATACTTGGTAATATACATATTGGCAAAGAGCATAAAAAATGTCCAAATGCACGTTTGGCCATTATATAGGCGATGTATACTGTAGCCAGCGGACCGAAGTTAGATATAAAGCTGGTCATAAAGTTCTCCTCTAGAAGGTCTTGATGGGCAAATCATGCTAAGCTAGTATGTCCATCGCCTAAGCTAAGCCTATGTCATCCTAAGCCTAAGCCTATGTCCATTGCTAAGCCTAAACCTAATGTCCATTGCTAAGCCTAAGCCTATGTCCATTCCTAAACTAGAAACAACACATCAAAAAAAAAAAAAAAAAAACACAAAAGAAAGAACAAAAAAAAAAAAAAAAAAAAAAAAAAAAAAAAAAAAAAAAAAAAAAAAAAAAAAAAAAAAAAAAATAAAAATTTTCACCAACCACACTACAAAAAACAATTCATTTCAATTCCAAACAAATTTTTAATTTTTATCCCCAACTTAAAGCAGATAAGCGTTTTTGCAAAAATTCATTTATACAAAAATAATTGCATTTTACTTATTTTCGCCAATTACTTTTAACACCTTTTCCTTACCTTCGCGCTCTAGTGTGGCCGCTTTGAGTTGCGAAGTTAGAGCTCGCAAACCATACACCTTTAAAGACCGAAAACTTTCTCGCGAATCAGATCCCGAGCTAGCGCGAACAGCGCGGACTTCGACTCTCGTACCGTTATCAGCATCGTCCGTAAACCCGTAGCATATCCGGATCCACAGAATAAACCTACTAACTGATAATTTATTTGTTATTTTGAATTCCCGTTTGGTTTTATTTTTTTTTATTTTTCAAATTTTAGCATTCTTATTCTTTTTGAGACATATTCCAGAATAAGAAACCTAACGGGGATAATTTGATTGTGGTTGATTTGTAAATGTCACCTGTTTTTGGTTCTTATTTTTTATTTGTTTTTGGCCAAAATTTTAGCTGTGTCTGTACTTAGGTTTTGATGACATTATTATTCCAGAATTATTCACTTAGGGTACTGTGGGATAAACCCGGACACACGGGGTAACCCGGACCATTTTGAAAGAGGAGAGTTCAAGGAACCGATTGGTAGGATACTTGTCGTCTCAGTCTCAGAATCGGTCGTATGACTGCTGAGATATACAAAGTGTCCGGGTTTACCCCCGTGTCCGGGTTTACCCCACAGTACCCTATTTTTTGGTCAAATTTAAGCAGTGTGTCTGTACTATGACATTACTGATTATTCCAGAATTATTCACTTATTTCGTTCTTTGTCGCTTCGTCTCCTCGAGCTTCGCATTGACTTCTTGCGCTGTGAGGAACTTTTCCAATCCTGGGCTTAGCAATAGACATAGGCTTAAGCTAGTAATGGACATAGGCATAGGGTTAGGCTTAGTAATGGACATAGGCTTAGACTTAGCAATGGTCAGAGGCTTATGGCGCGTTCACCAGACGTCCGTTACGTCCGTAAATCCATCCGTCCGTCCGCCCGTCCGTCCGTCCGTCCGTCCGTCAAATCCGTAAAACTTATCTAGGAGTACATGGCACACCGCAAATAACCATGTACTCCTAGGTACGTTTGACGGACGGACGGACGGACGTGACGGACGTCTGGTGAACGCGCCATTAGGCTTAGCAATGGACGTGGGCTTAGGCTTAGCAATGGACGTGGGCTTCGGCTTAGCAATGGACATAGGCTTAGCCTTAGGCTTAGCAATGGAAATGGACATAGGCTTATGCTTAGCAATGACATATTGTAGGTTTAGGCTTAGTAATGGACATAGGCTTAGCTTAGCAATGAACATACCTAGGCTTAGGCTTAGTCTTAGGCATAGGCTTAGGCTTAGGCGTGGGCTCTACGTATGCACGAAAGATAGGAATTTCAAAGTACATACGTACAGTACAGCTGCTGTTGTATGAATAGCAAAGGACATAGGCTTAGGCTTAGCAATGGACATAGGTTTAGGCTTAGCAATGGACATAGGCTTAGGCTTAGGAATGGACATAGGCTTAGGCTTAGCAATGGACATTAGGTTTAGGCTTAGCAATGGACATAGGCTTAGGCTTAGGAATGGACATAGGCTTATGCTTAGGCGTAGCAATGGACATAGGCATAGGCTTAGCAATGATTTGCCCATGCAAGCAGTCTCTTCTAGGAGAACTTTATGACCAGCTTTATATCTAAACTTCAGGTCACGCTGGCTACAGTATACATCGCCTATATAATGGCCAAACGTGCATTTGGACATTTTTTATGCTTTTTGCCAATATGTATATTATCAAGTATCTATAAAAGGCCCTACGGGCCCAAGAATATGCCAGTAGAAAACACGACAAAAATAGTGTGTGTGGCCATGTTTCGATAGGAAGCCGCCAGGTAATTACGAAATAAAACATATCAGCGTGTAGCTCAGTTTCTCGGGAATCCAGTGGTTTCAATATCGTCGTCGAGGTCCTTTCAGAATCGCCCGAAATCTGTCGCCGAAGTCGCCGACCTCGGCTTTTTTCGGCGCCCCGATGCTGTGCATTTTCCCCCTCCCATGTTAGTGGTTTGACTAACAAATTTATTTGTTAGCGTTTTGCCATAATTTGTACACTTGTTAGTGAAGGACCCTAACATGTTTTTTGTTGGTCAAATGAATAAACAAATGTACAGGGTGATTTTTTTCTCCTTTACGATTTTGATTGCCAATTTCAACAGGTTAACCTGCACCGATTTCGCTCAAATTTTGCCCACGTATTCCCGAGCGTTTACCATTTACTTGGTAAAAATTTCGAGTTGAAATGCTGTATTGGTAATGAGAATTATCCCCTTTCTTTCAAAATTGCAATTTTGAGCTTTTTCAACCCACTTTTTCTGCTAATTGAGTGAAAGACTCTTTTTGGAGCCCAGCGGCTCTTTCCTAGGAGCAACATAGTTTCAGCAAGATGAACCTAAGCCCTAAACAGACAAAAAAACGTTGACAGGGTTGGTGGCATTGCTTGAAGATTGTCTCATTCCTCATCAGTGCTGCTCGCGCCTCATCAGTGCTGCATCCTCAGCTGATGAGCCATAATCACTGATTTGATGACTCTCCAATTCTTTATGGGGGTTTAGAGAAGGAAAAAGGTCTACAATGACAATCCCAAGTCGTTTACCATTCGAAAAAATACAGCAGTATTGTCATTTGCCACGTTTACCAAAATTTTGATGGACGAATTGCCGCAGTAGTCAAAAATTATGGAAAGAATGTTGAAAATTGTGATCTCATTTTCTCTGCTGTACTTCTCACTACCAATACAGCATTTCAACTCGAAATTTTTATCAAGTAAATGGTAAACACTCGGGAATATGTGGGCAAAATTTGAGCGAAATTGGTGCAGAATAACCTGTTGAAATTGGCAGTCAAAATCGTAAAGGAGAAAAAAATCACCCTGTATTTGTTAGGCAAACCACTAACAAATAGGGAGGAAGGAAGGGGTGGGTGCTCCCTATTTTGTTAGTGGTTTGGCTAACAAAAACATTTGTTAGACCAAAAGCCTAACAAAAAACATGTTAGGGTCCTCCACTAACAAGTGCACAAATTATAGCAAAACCCTAACGAATAAATTTGTTATTCAAACCGCTAACATGGGAGGGGGGAAAATGCACAGCATCGGGGCGTCGAAAAAAGCCGAGGTCGGCGACTTCGGCGACAGATTTCGGGCGATTGCTGAAGGACCTCGACGACGATATTGGCACCACTGGCTTCGCGAGAAAATGAGCTACACGCTGATATGTTTTATTTTGAAATTACCTGGCGGCTTCCTGTCGAAACACGGCCAAACACACAATTTGTCGTGTTTTCAACTGGCAGATATTGAAATTTCTTTTTGCATCAGAGAAAAATGACACGCTCAGATGTGTTGCACGCTGATTGCTTGCTACCTTGACTTTTGCACGAACCAAAAACCACGGCCAACAGCAATTGTAGAGGATGGGACGCCTGGTAGCGTTTAGCAGCCTGGTCATTCTGGTAAAGCCTGCAGCAAAGATATCGAAGTAAAGCAAAGAAAACGCTGCACGCTGAGAATAGAATTGATGTGCGTTACCTTCGTCCATCTCTGCTATTTTCACATTGCATCCATCCAGTTTGAGACTGTCGACACCCCAGAAAGCGAAGGTGTCCGCATCAATCTTCAAGTGACCGAGACTGCCGGGATATCCTGCGCACGTCTTGGTGCCAAAATCCTCGTAAATGCCAAGCTTGAGACCATTTGTGTGCATCTGAAGCACAGTACTGTAATTTTGGATGGTTTCATTGTTTTTCTTCAAAAATAATTCAGCAATTTCAATAATTAACACTCCAAATGTCACAGTCTTCAAACGTGAAAGCCCACCAGGAAGACAGACGCGGTCGTATTGTGATATTCTCTTACATAATCCGCCAACCACTTTATCCCATGCGGAAACCGGGTTCGATTCGCCACCAATTTATTAGCCTCATCTCTTTTCGTGGCCATCCAACAGTCGTCAATATTCACGTGATTGTAGCCAGCTGCCAGGTATCCATCTGAAACCATACGGTCAGCATGCTCCACGTACAGTTGCTCCGAAATGCAGGTGGATGGATGCTGATGACAGTCAATTTGGCAGTAAAATCGAGCCCAGCTTATCCATCCCATTGGAGGCGTCAAAGCTAAGCCGTTATCTAATGCGTGGATTATTTCGAAATTTGGGAAAAAAAGAACGAAAAATCCACCCATCAATAGGAGGCATGTTCTGGCAAAAGGCATCGCCTCGGACTATGCACGATGCACCGGTTAATACGGTACTCGAAAGTCCAAATGAGTCCCTGCTCGCCTATTCTCGATTCTGTAAATAAAATTTTTTGGCACACTATACGTACATACGACGGCACAAATTAGTAATTTCAGTCAAGTAGTTTCTGCTCTGGAGGTCACGAGCACGACCATTATTATTCAAAATAATGTGCGAAAGCAACCGTTACGAAAATTTTATTTTGTTTAGGCACACTATTTAGTATTTACGTACACGTTATACACAGGTATAAAAAATCAGATAGGTACATACCACCGTAAAGGACACATTGAACAATGTACTGACACAGTTCATGCTTGAGATTGGATGGGTGTATGGGTAGTCTCCGGTAGTTTGGCGCTAGTATTATTTTTGTTTAGGCAGCTACTGTTTACCTATGCAAAGTTGTTCCGGCTCATAGAATTCAATGTTACAAAGGCAATGTGGTTCCATCGTTGGTTCTGCCTGGCGGGTATTCCGCTCTCCAGCCCCATTTCTCTGAGCATGTGATCTGCTCCTGAGGCATTGATGGGGAACCACTGATTGCCCATCAGACTGTTGGGCGTGCGCCAAATCGCGGGAAATTCAAAGTACGCGCGAATCGCCTCTCTGAATGCCTTGATAATGCGATGTTTGTTGGGGCGTCCTCTGACGGAGTATTCGTCTGGCAGTTGAAAGAGTGCATTGCAGGCACGTTTCAGGCTGTAGGTGTCGATGGAAATATCCGGCGGATTCTCAGCTTTGAAAGCGCTAAAATTGTCATCAAAGACAAGGTAGCGAAAGCCTTTCTTGAATGCCTGCAAAGTTCGCGCCACTGCGTTTTGATGATCGTCGAAAAACAGTAAACTTTTCGCCTTGTTTATGGGGTAATCGCTGGAATCAAATTTCAGCCGGATAAAGGGGGCCTCCAAAAATCGTTATACTACTATGTGTTACCTATGTTATGTATGTATACCTGACGTAGTGTGAAGTACAGTACCACAGAAAACAGAAACTTATGAAAATGGACAAAATAGCGCCATAGTAACTTCGCCTTTCGTACAGTGCCAAAATGGCAAGTAAATTTTATCTGTTCACAAATTTTGTCGATGCAAACGAATTTGTAGAGACACCCTTTAAAGTTGACGTAATCTGGGCCAATGAGGTACACGGTATCGCTGTTGTTGTCGCGATATTCTGGCTGTTTGTGCATGGGGTCAATCTCGATCAGTTGAGCGGTGGGTGCTGCTTGTCGCAACAGCCAGCTACCATAGCCGTGGTTAACACCGCTTTCAATGATGTGCGCAGGCCGCAAATAGCGCACAATGCACCAGAGCGCGAACTGATGATTGATGCCGGTCCCTGAAATCCAATTTTGACCCATCACCAAAGATGTACATATCTTGGGTGTGCATGCAGTACCGTATTTACCTATGCATAGCCCCGCATAGGGGGGCTATGCATAGGGGGGGGATATGCATAGGGCATTTTTTATGTTTTTGAGAGGTGCGCAGAGGCATATTTTTTAGGTCAAAAGCACGTGTTTTAGGGCATAATAAATTGAGGTCAAAACAGGGTTATTCTAGTACAATACACCCCCAAGCAGGCTTATAGGCATCTTAGCTTGGTGTGGGAGTGGCTATGGGTACTATATGACCAGCTTATATAGGTAGGTTCAGGTACTCTACAGTACATATGGGGCTATGCATAGGGGGGGGGCTATGCATAGGGCATTTTTTATGTTTTGCCAATATGGGGCTATGCATAGGGGGGGCTATGCATAGGGGGGGGGGGGGCTATGCACAGGTAAATACGGTATGCACTGCACGCACAGTGTCGAGTAGTACTTTATGTACTGTACTGCGTGCGTACCACTGGTGTCAGGGTAAAAATTTGGGTAACTTTACCCGGGTTACCCAGCCTGTTTTGGACCGGGTATATTAACCTAACTTTACCCAGAAAAAATATTTGCCAGGTAAAATTACCCAGCTCTTACCTAACCTGGCCACTCATGAAGGTTTACCCAGGTAAGATTTGAAAAACTGCGGGTAAGTACTGCCAGTACTTACCCGGGTAACATTGTCATACCTACCCAGTACTTACCTGGGTAAATTTACCCGGGTTAGCGAAGTGTGGGGTACACTACACATACATATTGTGGTGTTTTGCGCGCATTCTTCGTTTTTGTCGCACTTGATTGATGTTGGATTATCGCTTTTCTCTCGAATTGAATTGATTGATATTTGATAAACATGGCATTGTTGTAACTTTGCCACACTTATGTATGTATGTGCTGTACTGTACGGTCTGTACTGTACTTTACGTACTTATGTACTGGCAGTATTTACCCGGGTAACCCGCTGAAATTTGAGTTTACCTAACCCAGCTGAGCACTGAGCGGGTTAGGTTACCCAACCTAACCTGGCAGTTGACCACATCGGGTAATTTTTACCTAACCTAACCCAACTTTTCACTAGGCCAAGTTGACACCAGTGGTGCGTACATTTACGTAACTCACCCTGAACATTCACTCTTGCCGGCCTTTTGTCGTAGACTTTCAGAAATTTTGGTAGCTCCCCCATCACAAATTCTCTGCTTGGCCCACTTTCTCCTTTCTGGCACCGGCTATAGCCATTCTTTTGCAACAATTTTACCCCAAACTTATGACGTCGCACTGCATCCCCATCAATTGATATGCTATAATTGCTGCTGGTCTGCTCTGTCTTTTTTGAAAATTTAGCGGCTGTCAATATCGTTTTGACGGAATTGCAGCAATTTGAGCAATGGTAGTAGGCAGCAATCGCAATTGCAACGACGAAGCCGATCAGCAAAAATCGACGTACTGAAGCCTTCCATTGATAATAATTTGATGCCACAATCAACGGTTCCTGTTTCATTATGCCCTATTAAGCAGCTTCTTTACAGTGGTTCATGTTGACCAGTTGACCGAATAAGGGCGCTGATGATGCGACTTTATTTTTTATATGACGTTTTGTTGCTACCTTTGACTATTGACGACCAGTTGCGCTAAGCCTGGGCGGTTGCAAGCGGTGGCCCCCGCGGTATTCAGTGCACAGTCTAGAATGGTGCTGACGTGGTTTTGTCGACGTCGTTTTGTTGTCTTTTCTTCTTTCACGTAGCTTGCTCCCTCCCCGCTCCCAGATGACTGAACGGGACGTCGGCGTCACCGTCAGCACCGATCTAGACTGTTCACTAAACACTGCGGGGCCACCTCGCGACCAATCAAGGTCCTTACTTAGCGCAACAGGTGAATAGTATTGACTGACAACATGTTGATCACGAAAATTGTGAAGTCTAGCTGACACATACAAGCAAAGCATCGTCAGTAATTGGACATGCTATAATGTCTTGTTGTCATGTCAGTTAGGGTGCTACGTACTCCAGGTAACATAACAAATTGTAGGCACAGGGCGGGGACCAATGATGCATATGGCAACGTGGCAATTTGGCCTAAACGAATTGTCAAAGGAACTACTCATCGATTTACACGGTATAAAATGCAATGCATTCATAATGGATAAGGGCACGTTACACAGGAAGAAAAGCGGACTTTTATCGACTTCTAATCTTTTTTGTCGACTTTATGTTATTGGTATAGGAGCAAGACAGCTACTGTGGTGTACGGTACGTACATACAATAGTATAGGAAGTCGAAGGGACAAACCATACATACGTACATACTTTTACATTGAATCAGAATGTACCGTATTTACCTGTGCAAATTGAGATATGCATATGGCGGGGGGCTATGCATAGGGGGGGGGGGGGGGGACATGGGACAATTTTTATGTTTTTGAAAGGTGCGCAGAGGCATATTTTAGCAAGGTGTTTTAGGGCATACGTAATTGAGGTCAAACCAGGGTTATTCTACCTACCCCAAGCAGCGGCTTTATAGGCATCTTAGCTTGGTGTGGGAGTGGCTATGGGTAACTTATGACCAGCGTATATAGGTAGCTTCAGGTACCCTACAGTACATATAGGGCATTTTTTATGTTTTGCCAATATGGGGCTATGCATGGGGGGCTACGCATAGGGGGCTATGCACAGCAGGTAAATACGGTATGTATGTACATAATATTAGAGGGTGGCGGTTTTTCGTTCGTCTCGTATCAATTGAGTTTTTGACTTATTTGAGGGGGAAAACGAGCAGCAACAGCTTTACACGTGTATACAGTACCTATACAGTAACGTACCAGAAAGGATACGAAAATCTGTTTTAAAAATGGTCGCGTATGTAGAGCTTGCCTGTCCTTGTGCTGTGTCCTATGAGAGTAGTGTATATTTCTCGTGTGCTCAAGTCAATGCATAATATAGCACGTCAAGGAAGCAAGCACACAGTCTCCATAGCGCTAGTTGTCGCCATAGTGTCAGCTCAGCTGAATGCGCGTAAAGCAAACAAAGCATCCAGTCCAGATCCAAAGACAATATTGTTGCGCGCCTATGTAAGGTGTGTGAGTGATTTGTGTGCGTTGTTTGCGTTGAAGCAAGCACCTGCTTGTTGTGTAGTCTTCTATTATAAAGTCGCTCACAGCAAATAAACAAGACGGAAAAATGGTGCAGGGCATTCGGCGATCGCTTCGAAATTTGAAGAAAGAAGGTGGCGAACTACAACGGTTAGAGAGTTTATCTGTCTCTCAGCCAGTAGCGGTTCCAAAAAGAGGCACAAGACAGAAGAAGAGCGGTGTGCAGCGGGGCAAAGTTACGAAGAAGAAAGCGCCAAAAGAGCGGAAAAAGCCCACTGCTTCCGGGTCTCGCGGTGACGACAAGAGAAAATTAGCGATTTCCCAGCCGGGGCCGAAAGCGAAGAAACATCCCAATGACAAACTGCAACCGAGACCCAACGTGACTCAGTATGCTGAGGAGCCGACGTTCGAGACCAAGAAAGCGCTTCCGTTCGTTTCTGTGGACGCCTACAGCAAGCTTGTCATTAGGGCGTGCATCTTGGGAGATGACGCGTTGCTGATACGGCTGATAAACGACAAGAAGCACGTTTCCACACTGAATAAGCAAAGAGCGCCAGATGTGGAGAAGACGGGCTTGGAGTACGCAGTGGAGAGAGGCCAGTGGAAGTGTGTGGAGGCACTGTGCGACTACTGGATGAAGACAGGTCAACAGGGCCGCAGAGACGACAGGGTGGTGGAGTTGCCAAGCCTTCTCATGTTCGCAGGCACCGGAACCTACAACTTCCAAATGCTTGGCCACGGGATACGTCCGATTCAGATGGCCAGGGGAGGAAAGGAAGGCAACAACGCGCTGTTGCAGGACAAAATACAGGTTCACGGCAATGTAAATATCATTTACGCGTTACGCGAGAACGCGCCTATACCGTTGATTCAACGACTGGTGACGAAGAAGTATGTGACCTCGCAGATGCTGACCACGCACGTTAACCAAGCTGTACAGAGAGGCAACGCGCAATTGGCCGGCAAGCTGATCGAGCTTTACGGACAAGGATGGTTCAACGAGCTGCACAAGCAGGTCCTTCTCTATGACGGAAAACAACAGCTTCCGCCCTTCAAAGCCATCTCCGTGAAGAAGAAGGCGCAAATGGGCAATCGAGACATGACGCCTCTGCACTGTGCATGCGTGAATCCGAATGAGAAGTATCTGGAGGAGCTGCTCAAGGTGAATCCGGATTTCAATCATCCTGATGCGAACAATCGAAGGCCCGTTCACTACGCTGCAGCTTGCGCTGGTCCCGGACCTTTGCAGCTGCTGCTGAAGAAGGGAGCATCGCTGCAAGAAGCCGACAAGAGGCCGGGACTTCTTCCTGTGCACATAGCAGCAGAGGCAGGAAGAGAAGCATGTTTGGAGCTTATTGCAAAAGCCATGACCATGGGTGATGTTGAAGATGGTAGGGAGCATCCGTTGGATAAGAAATCGCGCGAGGGGGCCGCTGCCATTCACTATGCAGCCAAAAATGGTCACCAGGGTTGCGTTGCCGTCCTCCTGAAGTATGGAGCCAACTTGGAGTTGCCGACAGGCGCGGCAATTGGCAAGAAAACCGCGCTGATGTTAGCTGCAGAGCAGGGCCATCTGCAATTGGTGAAGTGGCTGTACGAAAAGCAAAACGCAATTGTCAACAAACGGGATAAGCTGAAGCGAACTGCGTTGCTTGCGGCAGTGAAGAATGGCATGGCTCACGTGACGTCCTACCTGCTCCGCATTGGAGCCGACGCCAACCTGCCCGACAGCTCTGGCAACACTCCCACTCACTACGCTGCAGCATACGGTTGGTACTTTTGTATGCAGTTGCTAATAGAAGCTGGAGTGGAACTGAATGAGCCCAACGACTGGCAACTGTCGCCGCTGGCAGTGGCCTACATGAAGGGACACATGGGAATTTTTGATCTGCTGCTGCAGCAGCCGGGCATCGATATCAACTGTCAAGACGAGAAAGGCCTGACGCTGGTGAGTCTCAGCCTGAAAGACAATGCGACCAAGGCAACGCTGGAGCAGCTGCGCTCTCTAATTAAGAACAATCAGCCAGACTGCAGCATTCCAGACAGCATGGGCAACAATCCGCTGCACCATTTGGCGCAAACAAAATATCAGTACATCAGTCCTAGTTTCTCAAATAATGTATCAGAAGAGAAGAAAACAAAGGAAGAATATGAACAGGTATTATACGTATGTAGGTATGGAATGGATACCGTGTGTAGGAGCATAGCATACCCTATCCAGAGTGTTCCAAATATACTCCGGGGGTTTCCGCGCTTGTACGTACATACAGGGTGTCTTTTTTCTCCTATACGATTTTGATCGCCAATTTTAATAGGTTGCCCTGCACCGATATCGCTCAAATTTTGCCCACATATCCCCGAGTGTTTGCCATTTACTTGGTAAAAATTTCGAGTTGAGATGCTGCACTGGCAGTGAGAAATGCAGCAGAGAAAATGAGATCGCATTTTTCAATATTTTTACCATAATTTGTGGCTACTTCTGCAATTCTTCCGTCAAAATTTCGGAAAACACGGCAAGTGGCACAGCTGCAATTTTTTCACATGGTAAACCGGCTTTGGATTGTCTTTTGTAGACCTTTTTTCCCTCTCCACACCCCCAGAAAGAATTCGAGAGTCATCAAATCAGTGATTATGGCTCATGAGCATAGGGTGCAGCAGTGATGAGGCATGAGCAGCATTGATGAGGAATAAGACAATCTTCTAGTAATGCCACCAAAATGTCCATGTTTTTGACTGTTTAGGGCTTAGGTTCCAACTTGCTGAAACTATTTTGCTCCTAGGAAAGAGCCATTGGGCTCCAAAACGAGTCTTTCAATCATGTAGCAGTAAAAGTGAGTAGAAAAAGCTCGAAATTGCATTTTCGAAAGGAAGGGGTTAATTCTCACTACCAATACAGTATTTCAACTCGAAATTTTTACCAAGTAAATGGCAAACGCTCGGGAATATGTGGGCAAAATTTGAGCGAAATCGGTGCAGGGCTTCCTACTTAAATTGGCGATCAAAATCATCCAGGAGAAAAAAATCACCCTGTAGCTCCGATTTCAATGCGGTTTTTTATATTGTATAAACAAGGCTTCAACGTACTGTACCTAGACTTAGACACATGCAAAATCATCTACTTACGTAGATTAAGAAAATAGATTTTATAGGGTTTTTGGCCCTCAAACTTTTGGTCCCGTTTTCGCAGCAGTTTTCCTCAGCATAATCAAGGGCTTGCCCTTGGTATTGCGGTTGTGAGTTTAGATAGGTTGTGAGTTAACATTTGCATACTGTAATGTTCCGTATATAGCCCCCTCTCGTGTATAACCCCCCTCGTGTATAGCCCCCCAAATCGGCCACTAACGTCATTTGCCCTCGTTTATAGCCCCCTATTGCGAACCGCGAAAAGCAAGGGAAATCAAGTGTTTTTGCGCTGAAGACAGCGTTTTTGAGGTGTTTTGATGCATATGTAGGAGTTTATCTGCACCTCATTTGGAACAGTTCTGATCATTTTGCCAGTGACATCTCTTCGAGGGAAATTTGTCAGTAGCAAAAATTTCACAATTTTTTAGTTGAAAGCTGCATTTTTGATGATTGGAGCTTGGAAACGTGCCAAATAACCACCATAAACGAGTTCAGGAGGTCAAAAAACCTTACTTTTGGTACAAATGAAAAATGCCCTCGTGCATAGCCCCCTCGTGTATAACCCCCTCTCGTGTATAGCCCCCCTAATCGGTGCTTACCATTTGTATAGCCCCATGGGGCTATCTACGGAACATTACAGTATAACGCACCCAGACTTTGAACCAACGGCCATATGAAATGACATAATAAACACGTATTGGCTCCCGAGTCTAGTACATATGTACGTATGTGGTACTCATCATACTGTACCCTATTTCACAGACTGAAGTAACCCAATGCAAATTTAGTGCCATTTTTAGATTATCTCCACTGCCAAAACCTTGCTAGATGGCGGAGCAGCTATCAATCACGTGAACGAAGACAAGAAAGCTCCACTTAATGTCGCAATTGCAGCTGGCAAGCTGTATTTGGTGGAATTTCTGCTGAAAAATAGAGCCACTTTGTCATATGAAGAGTTAGCATTGGATGGAGAAGAAAACACACTTCATCACCTGGTGAAACGTGGAACACGTGACACCGCAGCTACAATTATGCTCGATCTTGCAAAGCAATCGAAACTCACACAAAAGTTGCTTGCCCTACATGACCCAGAGGGTTTTACACCATTTCTTCGCGCTTGTCAACTCTATGGCATGGTTGCAACAGGATACACTGGACAAGCAGATGGTAGTGCATCTCACAAGAAAAAAGCTGAGAAGCAAACTGAGGTGGAAAAGCAGTGCCGCGCAGTGGTACAGCTGGTTCAAGGGTTGCTGGACTTCATGCCCAGCTGCTTGGAACAGAAGGTTGGGCAACATGCAGATAATAGAGACAGAGGTGTCGCGCAAAGTAAGAGGATTCAAGATGACGATGATGATGATGAAAATGGTGATGAAGGATACGAAGCTGAAAGTGATGAGGATGAAGAGGTTGGAGATGATGATAATAATGACAATGGTTGCAACTCACAAAATCAGAATAGGCGAGAGGTGGTGAGTGATCAGAGAAGCACAAACAACAAAGGCCAAAATTCGCTGCACCTGGCTGTGCACGCAGAGAGCGCAATCAGAAAATTGTTGCAAACAGAGGGTTCAATGGAAACGGAAAGTGACAAGCCATTGTTGAAGCTGATTCTAGAAAAATATCGTGAACACTACGCAGTCGCTGGAGGTGGCAGGCTGAAGGAGCAGCAGCGATCGTGCGCCATTTTGGAATCGATAGATGCAAATCAAGAAACGCCATTGATGGCAGCGCTGTTGAATGGGGATTCGGCGGCTTCCTTGATGCTGCTGGAAACTGGAGCAGATCCAAACGTCAAAATTTTACCACCAGAAGTGAAACAAGAAGAAAAAGAAAATGAAAAAGAAGGAAAGAAAAGGAAGTGGCATGGCACAGCGCTAATGGCTGCAGTTTACAAGAAGCTTGGAGGTGTTGTAGACGCCCTATTGGAGAAAAGTGCGGACATAACCCGAACAGACAGTCACGGCAACACTGTGCTACACATAGCAGCAGCGGATACTAGCTCTGACATGGCTGATGTTGTACAGCAGCTTCTGAAACGACTGCCCAGAGCGATGGTGGATCAACGAAACCGCTGGCAACAGACGCCCCTACACATCGCTTGCAACTCTGACACTGGAAGCACTGATGTGAGCACTGAACTGGTGGAACACCTTCTGAAGTCTGGAGCCAGTGCAATGATGACAGATGCTCAGGGTCGACTTCCTTTGCATTATGCTTTCGTGAAAATGCAGCCCCAACTGTCCGGAGAGAAGGCGAATGAAAATCAGTTAGAGAAGATGCAACAGTTCCAGAAGATCAGCGATGCGATGGATCCGATTGCTCTTTGTCAAGTTCTACTGAAGAGCACAGACCTGGGCAGGGATGTACGAGATGCAATGGGCATGACGCCTTTACATTATGCAGCAATGAGGGGCGCAAACGTCTGCTGCATGGTCATCTTGAGGCGTGGTCCTCACCTACTTGACCAGATGGACAACAGTGACACTCAGCAGCAAGGTCAAACAGCATTAGGTTTGGCGCTGCTATACGGACACAAGGCATGTGCACTCACTCTTCTCCAGGCCAATGCAACGCTCAGTATAGTGCGATCGTGCAGAGGCATTCATTGTACCACTGACTTTCAGGTGGATGAAGAATGGAAGAAGGAGAATCAGTGGCGATGGAGGCCACTCAGAGAAGCGCCTTACTTTCAATCTTATACAGCCATGATTCAACTGGTTGTACAGAATGAATGGCCAGGCCTAGTTTACATCATCTTGGACATGGTGAAGGATGATAGCAGTAGTGGAGCAGCGCTCAAGTCGCTCATCGCCTCTGCTCTGGAGAATGGAAAGCTGAATCTGGCGATGACGCTCATTCGCATGGCCAAAAGCAAATTTGCCTCGGAACTAAATAAAATTCCACATTACCATCCAGGAAACCTTTTTCTTTCCATGGCTCAAGCCGAAGCAGTGGCAGATGACTCACTTCTTCTGAAAGTTGCTGAAGGATTGCACGCACTTGGCGTGAAATTTTATGATGCCAGTCCAGCTGGTAGTTTACCAATGTTGGAAGCGGCTAAAAGTCACAACTTCACCCTACTTCAGTTTCTGGAAGAGCGCACTCCAAAGGGCTTCCTTCGGCTCCTACTACAGCCGACCAGTAGAAGCACAGGCAGTCCTGAGCACTCATTGTTCACTGCATTCTTCGCTCGAGAAGACAAACAAACGTCGCTCTTATTGCCAACCTGCAAGCAGTGGCTGGAGAAGATTGCGTCAACTGGTCAATTCCAAGGCAGATTGCCTTTGGGTCCATTTTTGCAGTATGCAGATTGGACGGATCATCTGGGAAGAGCAATAACAAACATGGGAAGAAAAAGAAATGAAGCGGAAAGAACAATTTTGATGACACCCTTGATCAAGGCCATCAATTGGCACAATTTTTCTTTGTGCCAATATCTCATCAAAACTCTTCAGGCAGATGTGAATCAGCCAGACGAAAATGGAATGACGCCTTTGATGCATGCTGTCCGTGTAAACGACGAATGCTTGGTGAAGCTTCTTCTGAATTCAGAGTTTGAACCGTCGGGTACAAAGAAAGAAAACGCGAAAGAAACGACGGTGTTTGAGAAACGAACGATTCGTAAAGGCTTGCCAAATATTCATGCAGTTCCTGTTGCTTTTGTCAGAAGTCAGTTCAGTGATGCCTCAGCTGCAGATGCATTGATTGATCATGACGCGGATGAAGAAAAGGAGATGCAAAATGAAGATGAGGACGAGGAGGACCAGGATGAAAAGGATGAAAGTGGCAGCGATGATGATCATGAGGATGTGCAAATGAAGCCGAAGTCTAGGAAACGTGCAAAAGGACAGAAAAGAAAGAAGACTGGAGGAAAGAAAAGAGCGAAAGCAATGTCGAAAGCGACAGCAACTTTCAAAATGACCAGTGCCATTGACCTGACCACAGTGGACAAGGACTGTCGCGCAGTTCTGCATCACTGTGTAAATCCAGGCCAGTGGGGTGGATGGGAAAACGTGAAGTTGGTTCAAATGCTTGTGAAGTTTGGAGCTTCAATGGATGCAGAAGATAAAAATAAGAAAACGCCATACGATTATGCCATTGCCCAGGGACAAGAGGCAATGGCCCAGCTATTGCGTAGTTGCTCCTTGCGCAAGAAGGAAAGTCATTCCAGGAATGTAGACACACATGAGGCACGCATTTCCCCAGCTAGAAATGATGAAAATCCAATTCCGGACTGGGTCCGCGATTCCGCAGCTTTTCTACAGCAGGATGAAGCCATACAGAAGGCCAGGAAAGAACGGATGGGCAAAGATTGGCTGCTGAAGCAGCAGCTGAAGCCACATCGCCTCTCCGGCCTCATAGACACTGGAGAATTGGTGACCAGCGCTGACAATGGGCAAATCTTTAGCGTGCTGTTGAACAAAGTGGACGTCTCTTTTGGCTTCTATGGCTTCTACAACTTCTATAGGCTGCAACTCATCAGAAGAAAAGGAAGCAATCTGCACATTGTTTTCACCAATTGGGGCCGTATCGGTGATGTGGGTCAGTACCAGAGGACTCCATTTGCCAGTCAGGCGGATGCGGAGAAAGAGTTTCGCAGCATTTTTCGCTCCAAAACTGGCAACGACTGGTCCGCAGTACCGCACAGCTTCACGGAACACCCAAAAAAGTATAAAATCGTTCCCGTGGATCCGAGTTGGAGATCTGCAGAGGAAGCTGCAGGCAAGTTGAGCGATCTGCAGATTGATCTTAGCTCCAAGCGGAAGCTGCAGCTGCCGGAGAGCCTAGCGCAGCTGATGCGAGATTTGGTGAATGTAGGGGCTTTGAAGGAAAACACCAAACGCGCACTGGCCTCCTCTGAATTTCTCATGCCGTTTGGACGGTTGGAGAAGGACCGGGTCCTGAAGGCGAAAGACGCGCTCCAACGTATCCAGGAACAAGTAGTCGAGCTGGAGAAGAAGCGAGAAGATGTCAGTGACAAAGCCAAATTGGAAGAAGCAACTGACATTTTAAAGGGGATATTTTTGGTCCAATTGATGCCGCAGTTTTAATTTATTATTTTTCCCATTTTTGGCCATTTTCATCTAATGTGTGTATGTACCTACGTACCTATGTAGGTAGCTCGTTTTGCACCCCTTTCTACGGTAAAACGTACGAATGTTTTTTGTCAAACTTTAGCTTTTAAGTATGTCCCATCGAACTCTCACAGAAGTCGTACCTTCATGAGTCGGTATGGACAGCCTGTGAAAACCCCAAGGGTGTTGTCTACTGTCTATGCACAATGTAAAAGTAATAAGGCGAGTGCGCGTGTAAGTAGGCAGTTGCGAAAAGACAAATTGGAATCGTGCAGGCCTGTATGCACGTAGTCCTCTTCTTCCGCAACTCTACGCGCCCGCGCCGTACATACTTTGTACACGGTGCATAGAACTTTTGGGTTTTTCTCACAAGCTGTCCACACCGACTCAGGATATACGACTTCTGTGAAGTTTGAGGCTCTGCTCCGCTCTTGGACCAAAAACGTCCCTTTATGAAACTTGGTTGACATGTCGAACGAGTTTTACGAGCTGCTGCCGTTTGGTGGCATGCAACATGCGCAGCTGGCTGTCATCGACAGTTTGGACAGATGTAAAGAACTGATGGATGTGGTCAGCAACTTGCTGCAGATGGAGGTGCTGGGTCGCATTCTGGCAGCGCCGCCCATCAACGTCATCTCCGACATCCGTTGGACTACATCTACTCTTGTCTGGGGAAGCAGCTGTCCCTGTTGGACCCAGAGAGTGATGAAGCCCAGTACGTCTTGCACTACATCCACAACAGTTCGGCGACAACTAGAGTGCGAGCGATTTATGCAGTCAAAGCCAGCGACAGTGGCCAGTTTGATCCTCATCGCGTGGGAAATCACAAGTTGCTCTGGCATGGACTGCTAGGCCAATGTCCTGAGCATACTGAAGATGGGCCTGCTTTCTGCACCACCCCAAGCAATGCATCATGGATATCTCTTTGGAAAGGTAGTAGTAGGCTACTAGTACTTTGTCGATACACGTACAACAGTACAGTGCATTCATATGCACAGAATTATTCACTATACAAACATAGTGTACATTCACGTGCAGTAGTGCTTACTGTAAAGGTGGTGTATAGCCCGATACCGTGTATTGCCCGATCCCGTGTATAGCCCGCCAATTTGGCTTATATTGCACTTTTGGCCCGTACATAGCCCGATATCGGGCTGTGCAAAGAACTGCGTTCACAAGGCTTTATTCGCAGTATTGTAAGTCAGGAACCACAAAATGTGTGCCCTGTGTAGCTGAAAATAGTAGGTTGAACATGGATTATGGCATTTAGGGTGAAAATTGAAGCTAAAGTGAGCAGATGGTCAAAAGTCCCTTGTATAGCCCGAGCTTTTGAATTGCCCGATCCCGTGTATAGCCCGCCCAAATTGGCTGATCTTGTTTGTATTGCCCTGCAGGGCTATACACGACCTCTTTACAGTAGGAGGCTGCTGAGTAAGAACGAACGGTAATAAAAGAAGAGTAATATATTTAGGCTTAGGCTTGCGCTAAAGAAAGAGAGCGAAAGAAAGAGAACTGAAGAGGAATGGCGTAGAGGCGTTGAGTGATCATGCAACAGAAATAGCTCAAAATTACTGCACTATTAAAATTAATTTTAATAATTTTCTATTAAAATTAACCCTCTTAATTTTAATATAATATGATATGATAATAACACACCCTGTTTAATTTTAATATAATATAATATGATTATTAAAATTAAAAATGGTCAAGTTAGCAATTATTATATGATAGTTTTGATAATGATAGGCAACCCTGCTCCTACGCCATTCCTCTTGCAGTTGCTCCTGCTGTGCTTTCATTAAAGCAGCAGCTTGTACAGTATGTACTGTACATTGAAGTTACTATCTTTTGTGCATACGTAGGGCTAAGCCTAAGCCTAAGCCTAAGCCTAAGCCTAAGCCTAAATATGAAATTCGACTCTATGCTGTTGGGTATGTACCGTTCGTTCACTGATCACTCAGACAGCCTCCTACGCCATTCCTCTTGCAGTTGCTCCTGCTGTGCTTTCATTCAAGCAGCAGCTTGTACAGTATGTACTGTACATTGAAGTTACTATCTTTTGTGGATACGTAGGGCTAAGCCTAAGCCTAAGCCTAAGCCTAAGCCTAAATATGAAATTCGACTCTATGCTGTTGGGTATGTACCGTTCGTTCACTGAGCACTCAGACAGCTTCCTACGCCATTCCTCTTGCAGTTGCTCCTGCTGTGCTTTCATTCAAGCAGCAGCTTGTACAGTATGTACTGTGCATTGAAGTTACTATCTTTTGTGCATACGTAGGGCTAAGCCTAAACCTAAGCCTAAGCCTAAGCCTAAGCCTAAGCCTAAATATGAAATTTGACTCTATGCTGTTGGGTATGTACCGTTCGTTCACTAATCACTCAGACAGCCTCCTACGCCATTCCTCTTGCAGTTGCTCCTGCTGTGCTTTCATTCAAGCAGCTGCTTGTACAGGTACTGTACATTGAAGTTACTATCTTTTGTGCATACGTAGCCTTAGTCTAAGCCTAAGCCTAAGCCTAAGCCTAAGCCTAAATATGAAATTCGACTCTATGCTGTTGGGTATGTACCGTTCGTTCACTGAGCACTCAGACAGCCTCCTACGCCATTCCTCTTGCAGTTGCTCCTGCTGTGCTTTCATTCAAGCAGCAGCTTGTACAGTATGTACTGTGCATTGAAGTTACTATCTTTTGTGCATACGTAGGGCTAAGCCTAAGCCTAAGCCTAAGCCTAAGCCTAAAGCCTAAATATGAAATTTGACTCTATGCTGTTGGGTATGTACCGTTCGTTCACTGATCACTCAGACAGCCTCCTACGCCATTCCTCTTGCAGTTGCTCCTGCTGTGCTTTCAAAGCAGCTGCTTGTACAGTATGTACTGTACATTGAAGTTACTATCTTTTGTGCATACGTAGGGCTAAGCCTAAGCCTAAGCCTAAATATGAAATTCGACTCTGTACTGTTGGGTATGTACCGTTCGTTCACTGATCACTCAGACAGCCTCCTACTGTAAAGTAAAGGTCGGTGTATAGCCCTGCAGGGCAATACAAACAAGATCAGCCAATTTGGGCGGGCTATACACGGGATCGGGCAATTCAAAAGCTCGGGCTATACAAGGGACTTTTGACCATCTGCTCACTTTAGCTTCAATTTTCACCCTAAATGCCATAGTCCATGTTCAACCTACTATTTTCAGCTACACAGGGCACACATTTTGTGGTTCCTGACTTACAATACTGCGAATAAAGCCTTGTGAACGCAGTTCTTTGCACAGCCCGATATCGGGCTATGTACGGGCCAAAAGTGCAATATAAGCCAAATTGGGCGGGCTATACACGGGATCGGGCAATACACGGTATCGGGCTATACACCGACCTTTACAGTAAGCACTACTGCACGTGAATGTACACTATGTTTGTATAGTGAATAATTCTGTGCATATGAATGCACTGTACTGTTGTACGTGTATCGACAAAGTACTAGTAGCCTGACTACTGACCTTTCCAAAGAGATATCCATGATGCATTGCTTGGGGTGGTGCAGAAAGCAGGCCCATCTTCAGTATGCTCAGGACATTGGCCGTAGCAGTACCATGCCAGAGCAACTTGTGATTTCCCACGCGATGAGGATCAAACTGGCCACTGTCGCTGGCTTTGACTGCATAAATCGCTCGCACTCTAGTTGTCGCCGAACTGTTGTGGATGTAGTGCAAGACGTACTGGGCTTCATCACTCTCTGGGTCCAACAGGGACAGCTGCTTCCCCAGACAAGAGTAGATGTAGTCCAACGGATGTCGGAGATGACGTTGATGGGCGGCGGCTGCCAGAATGCGACCCAGCACCTCCATCTGCAGCAAGTTGCTGACCACATCCATCAGTTCTTTACATCTGTCCAAACTGTCGATGACAGCCAGCTGCGCATGTTGCATGCCACCAAACGGCAGCAGCTCGTAAAACTCGTTCGACATGTCAACCAAGTTTCATAAAGGGACGTTTTTGGTCCAAGAGCGGAGTTTCAGAGCCTCAAACTCTCACAGAAGTCGTATATCCTGAGTCGGTGTGGACAGCTTGTGAGAAAAACCCAAAAGTTTCTATGCACCGTGTACAAAGTATGTACGGCGCGGGCGCGTAGAGTTGCGGAAGAAGAGGACTACGTGCATACAGGCCTGGCACGATTCCAATTTGTCTTTTCGCAACTGCCTACTTACACGCGCACTCGCCTTATTACTTTGTACATTGTGCATAGACAGTAGACAGACACCCTTGGGGTTTTCACAGGCTGTCCATACCGACTCATGAAGGTACGACTTCTGTGAGAGTTCGATGGGACATACTTAAAAGCTAAAGTTTGACAAAAAACATTCGTACGTTTTACCGTAGAAAGGGGTGCAAAACGAGCTACCTACATAGGTACGTAGGTACATACACACATTAGATGAAAATGGCCAAAAATGGGAAAAATAATAAATTAAAACTGCGGCATCAATTGGACCAAAAATATCCCCTTTAAAATGTCAGTTGCTTCTTCCAATTTGGCTTTGTCACTGACATCTTCTCGCTTCTTCTCCAGCTCGACTACTTGTTCCTGGATACGTTGGAGCGCGTCTTTCGCCTTCAGGACCCGGTCCTTCTCCAACCGTCCAAACGGCATGAGAAATTCAGAGGAGGCCAGTGCGCGTTTGGTGTTTTCCTTCAAAGCCCCTACATTCACCAAATCTCGCATCAGCTGCGCTAGGCTCTCCGGCAGCTGCAGCTTCCGCTTGGAGCTAAGATCAATCTGCAGATCGCTCAACTTGCCTGCAGCTTCCTCTGCAGATCTCCAACTCGGATCCACGGGAACGATTTTATACTTTTTTGGGTGTTCCGTGAAGCTGTGCGGTACTGCGGACCAGTCGTTGCCAGTTTTGGAGCGAAAAATGCTGCGAAACTCTTTCTCCGCATCCGCCTGACTGGCAAATGGAGTCCTCTGGTACTGACCCACATCACCGATACGGCCCCAATTGGTGAAAACAATGTGCAGATTGCTTCCTTTTCTTCTGATGAGTTGCAGCCTATAGAAGTTGTAGAAGCCATAGAAGCCAAAAGAGACGTCCACTTTGTTCAACAGCACGCTAAAGATTTGCCCATTGTCAGCGCTGGTCACCAATTCTCCAGTGTCTATGAGGCCGGAGAGGCGATGTGGCTTCAGCTGCTGCTTCAGCAGCCAATCTTTGCCCATCCGTTCTTTCCTGGCCTTCTGTATGGCTTCATCCTGCTGTAGAAAAGCTGCGGAATCGCGGACCCAGTCCGGAATTGGATTTTCATCATTTCTAGCTGGGGAAATGCGTGCCTCATGTGTGTCTACATTCCTGGAATGACTTTCCTTCTTGCGCAAGGAGCAACTACGCAATAGCTGGGCCATTGCCTCTTGTCCCTGGGCAATGGCATAATCGTATGGCGTTTTCTTATTTTTATCTTCTGCATCCATTGAAGCTCCAAACTTCACAAGCATTTGAACCAACTTCACGTTTTCCCATCCACCCCACTGGCCTGGATTTACACAGTGATGCAGAACTGCGCGACAGTCCTTGTCCACTGTGGTCAGGTCAATGGCACTGGTCATTTTGAAAGTTGCTGTCGCTTTCGACATTGCTTTCGCTCTTTTCTTTCCTCCAGTCTTCTTTCTTTTCTGTCCTTTTGCACGTTTCCTAGACTTCGGCTTCATTTGCACATCCTCATGATCATCATCGCTGCCACTTTCATCCTTTTCATCCTGGTCCTCCTCGTCCTCATCTTCATTTTGCATCTCCTTTTCTTCATCCGCGTCATGATCAATCAATGCATCTGCAGCTGAGGCATCACTGAACTGACTTCTGACAAAAGCAACAGGAACTGCATGAATATTTGGCAAGCCTTTACGAATCGTTCGTTTCTCAAACACCGTCGTTTCTTTCGCGTTTTCTTTCTTTGTACCCGACGGTTCAAACTCTGAATTCAGAAGAAGCTTCACCAAGCATTCGTCGTTTACACGGACAGCATGCATCAAAGGCGTCATTCCATTTTCGTCTGGCTGATTCACATCTGCCTGAAGAGTTTTGATGAGATATTGGCACAAAGAAAAATTGTGCCAATTGATGGCCTTGATCAAGGGTGTCATCAAAATTGTTCTTTCCGCTTCATTTCTTTTTCTTCCCATGTTTGTTATTGCTCTTCCCAGATGATCCGTCCAATCTGCATACTGCAAAAATGGACCCAAAGGCAATCTGCCTTGGAATTGACCAGTTGACGCAATCTTCTCCAGCCACTGCTTGCAGGTTGGCAATAAGAGCGACGTTTGTTTGTCTTCTCGAGCGAAGAATGCAGTGAACAATGAGTGCTCAGGACTGCCTGTGCTTCTACTGGTCGGCTGTAGTAGGAGCCGAAGGAAGCCCTTTGGAGTGCGCTCTTCCAGAAACTGAAGTAGGGTGAAGTTGTGACTTTTAGCCGCTTCCAACATTGGTAAACTACCAGCTGGACTGGCATCATAAAATTTCACGCCAAGTGCGTGCAATCCTTCAGCAACTTTCAGAAGAAGTGAGTCATCTGCCACTGCTTCGGCTTGAGCCATGGAAAGAAAAAGGTTTCCTGGATGGTAATGTGGAATTTTATTTAGTTCCGAGGCAAATTTGCTTTTGGCCATGCGAATGAGCGTCATCGCCAGATTCAGCTTTCCATTCTCCAGAGCAGAGGCGATGAGCGACTTGAGCGCTGCTCCACTACTGCTATCATCCTTCACCATGTCCAAGATGATGTAAACTAGGCCTGGCCATTCATTCTGTACAACCAGTTGAATCATGGCTGTATAAGATTGAAAGTAAGGCGCTTCTCTGAGTGGCCTCCATCGCCACTGATTCTCCTTCTTCCATTCTTCATCCACCTGAAAGTCAGTGGTACAATGAATGCCTCTGCACGATCGCACTATACTGAGCGTTGCATTGGCCTGGAGAAGAGTGAGTGCACATGCCTTGTGTCCGTATAGCAGCGCCAAACCTAATGCTGTTTGACCTTGCTGCTGAGTGTCACTGTTGTCCATCTGGTCAAGTAGGTGAGGACCACGCCTCAAGATGACCATGCAGCAGACGTTTGCGCCCCTCATTGCTGCATAATGTAAAGGCGTCATGCCCATTGCATCTCGTACATCCCTGCCCAGGTCTGTGCTCTTCAGTAGAACTTGACAAAGAGCAATCGGATCCATCGCATCGCTGATCTTCTGGAACTGTTGCATCTTCTCTAACTGATTTTCATTCGCCTTCTCTCCGGACAGTTGGGGCTGCATTTTCACGAAAGCATAATGCAAAGGAAGTCGACCCTGAGCATCTGTCATCATTGCACTGGCTCCAGACTTCAGAAGGTGTTCCACCAGTTCAGTGCTCACATCAGTGCTTCCAATGTCAGAGTTGCAAGCGATGTGTAGGGGCGTCTGTTGCCAGCGGTTTCGTTGATCCACCATCGCTCTGGGCAGTCGTTTCAGAAGCTGCTGTACAACATCAGCCATGTCAGAGCTAGTATCCGCTGCTGCTATGTGTAGCACAGTGTTGCCGTGACTGTCTGTTCGGGTTATGTCCGCACTTTTCTCCAATAGGGCGTCTACAACACCTCCAAGCTTCTTGTAAACTGCAGCCATTAGCGCTGTGCCATGCCACTTCCTTTTCTTTCCTTCTTTTTCATTTTCTTTTTCTTCTTGTTTCACTTCTGGTGGTAAAATTTTGACGTTTGGATCTGCTCCAGTTTCCAGCAGCATCAAGGAAGCCGCCGAATCCCCATTCAACAGCGCTGCCATCAATGGCGTTTCTTGATTTGCATCTATCGATTCCAAAATGGCGCACGATCGCTGCTGCTCCTTCAGCCTGCCACCTCCAGCGACTGCGTAGTGTTCACGATATTTTTCTAGAATCAGCTTCAACAATGGCTTGTCACTTTCCGTTTCCATTGAACCCTCTGTTTGCAACAATTTTCTGATTGCGCTCTCTGCGTGCACAGCCAGGTGCAGCGAATTTTGGCCTTTGTTGTTTGTGCTTCTCTGATCACTCACCACCTCTCGCCTATTCTGATTTTGTGAGTTGCAACCATTGTCATTATTATCATCATCTCCAACCTCTTCATCCTCATCACTTTCAGCTTCGTATCCTTCATCACCATTTTCATCATCATCATCGTCATCTTGAATCCTCTTACTTTGCGCGACACCTCTGTCTCTATTATCTGCATGTTGCCCAACCTTCTGTTCCAAGCAGCTGGGCATGAAGTCCAGCAACCCTTGAACCAGCTGTACCACTGCGCGGCACTGCTTTTCCACCTCAGTTTGCTTCTCAGCTTTTTTCTTGTGAGATGCACTACCATCTGCTTGTCCAGTGTATCCTGTTGCAACCATGCCATAGAGTTGACAAGCGCGAAGAAATGGTGTAAAACCCTCTGGGTCATGTAGGGCAAGCAACTTTTGTGTGAGTTTCGATTGCTTTGCAAGATCGAGCATAATTGTAGCTGCGGTGTCACGTGTTCCACGTTTCACCAGGTGATGAAGTGTGTTTTCTTCTCCATCCAATGCTAACTCTTCATATGACAAAGTGGCTCTATTTTTCAGCAGAAATTCCACCAAATACAGCTTGCCAGCTGCAATTTCGACATTAAGTGGAGCTTTCTTGTCTTCGTTCACGTGATTGATAGCTGCTCCGCCATCTAGCAAGGTTTTGGCAGTGGAGATAATCTAAAAATGGCACTAAATTTGCATTGGGTTACTTCAGTCTGTGAAATAGGGTACAGTATGATGAGTACCACATACGTACATATGTACTAGACTCGGGAGCCAATACGTGTTTATTATGTCATTTCATATGGCCGTTGGTTCAAAGTCTGGGTGCGTTATACTGTAATGTTCCGTAGATAGCCCCATGGGGCTATACAAATGGTAAGCACCGATTAGGGGGGGCTAGACACGAGAGGGGGTTATACACGAGGGGGCTATGCACGAGGGCATTTTTCATTTGTACCAAAAGTAAGGTTTTTTGACCTCCTGAACTCGTTTATGGTGGTTATTTGGCACGTTTCCAAGCTCCAATCATCAAAAATGCAGCTTTCAACTAAAAAATTGTGAAATTTTTGCTACTGACAAATTTCCCTCGAAGAGATGTCACTGGCAAAATGATCAGAACTGTTCCAAATGAGGTGCAGA
The DNA here is from genome assembly GCA_030247985.1 of Epsilonema sp. ZAB3_2. Taxonomy (NCBI): domain Eukaryota; kingdom Metazoa; phylum Nematoda; class Chromadorea; order Desmodorida; family Epsilonematidae; genus Epsilonema; species Epsilonema sp. ZAB3_2. The sequence goes on along the minus strand of JASAMW010001664.1, from coordinate 3,139 downwards.
TAAACTCCTACATATGCATCAAAACACCTCAAAAACGCTGTCTTCAGCGCAAAAACACTTGATTTCCCTTGCTTTTCGCGGTTCGCAATAGGGGGCTATAAACGAGGGCAAATGACGTTAGTGGCCGATTTGGGGGGCTATACACGAGGGGGGTTATACACGAGAGGGGGCTATATACGGAACATTACAGTATGCAAATGTTAACTCACAACCTATCTAAACTCACAACCGCAATACCAAGGGCAAGCCCTTGATTATGCTGAGGAAAACTGCTGCGAAAACGGGACCAAAAGTTTGAGGGCCAAAAACCCTATAAAATCTATTTTCTTAATCTACGTAAGTAGATGATTTTGCATGTGTCTAAGTCTAGGTACAGTACGTTGAAGCCTTGTTTATACAATATAAAAAACCGCATTGAAATCGGAGCTACAGGGTGATTTTTTTCTCCTGGATGATTTTGATCGCCAATTTAAGTAGGATGCCCTGCACCGATTTCGCTCAAATTTTGCCCACATATTCCCGAGCGTTTGCCATTTACTTGATAAAAATTTTGAATTGAAATACTGTATTGGTAGTGAGAATTAACCCCTTCCTTTCGAAAATGCAATTTCGAGCTTTTTCTACCCACTGTTTACTGCAACGTGCTACAAGATTGAAAGACTCGTTTTGGAACCCAATGGCTCTTTCCTAGGAGCACAATAGTTTCAGCAAGTTGGAACCTAAGCCCTAAACAGTCAAAAAACATGGACATTGGTGGCATTGCTAGAAGATTGTCTTATTCCTCATCAATGCTGCTCATGCCTTATCACTGCTGCACCCTAAGCTCATGAGCCATAATTTGATGACTCTTGAATTCTTTCTGGGGGTGTAGAGGGAAAAAGGTCTACAAAAGACAATCCAAAGCCGGTTTACCATATGAAAAAACTGCAGCTATGTATGTGCCACTTGCCGTGTTTTCCGAAATTTTGACGGAATAATTGCAGAAGTAGCCACAAAAATTATGGTAAAAATATTGAAAATTGCGATCTCATGTTCTCTGCTGCATTTCTCACTGCCAGTGCAGCATCTCAACTCGAAATTTTTACCAAGTAAATGGCAAACACTCGGGGATATGTGGGCAAAATTTGAGCGATATCGGTGCAGGGCAACCTATTAAAATTGGCGATCAAAATCGTATAGGAGAAAAAAGACACCCTGTATGTACGTACAAGCGCGGAAACCCCCGGAGTATATTTGGAACACTCTGGATAGGGTATGCTATGCTCCTACACACGGTATCCATTCCATACCTACATACGTATAATACCTGTTCATATTCTTCCTTTGTTTTCTTCTCTTCTGATACATTATTTGAGAAACTAGGACTGATGTACTGATATTTTGTTTGCGCCAAATGGTGCAGCGGATTGTTGCCCATGCTGTCTGGAATGCTGCAGTCTGGCTGATTGTTCTTAATTAGAGAGCGCAGCTGCTCCAGCGTTGCCTTGGTCGCATTGTCTTTCAGGCTGAGACTCACCAGCGTCAGGCCTTTCTCGTCTTGACAGTTGATATCGATGCCCGGCTGCTGCAGCAGCAGATCAAAAATTCCCATGTGTTCCTTCATGTAGGCCACTGCCAGCGGCGACAGTTGCCAGTCGTTGGGCTCATTCAGTTCCACTCCAGCTTCTATTAGCAACTGCATACAAAAGTACCAACCGTATGCTGCAGTGTAGTGAGTGGGAGTGTTGCCAGAGCTGTCGGGCAGGTTGGCGTCGGCTCCAATGCGGAGCAGGTAGGACGTCACGTGAGCCATGCCATTCTTCACTGCCGCAAGCAACGCAGTTCGCTTCAGCTTATCCCGTTTGTTGACAATTGCGTTTTGCTTTTCGTACAGCCACTTCACCAATTGCAGATGGCCCTGCTCTGCAGCTAACATCAGCGCGGTTTTCTTGCCAATTGCCGCGCCTGTCGGCAACTCCAAGTTGGCTCCATACTTCAGGAGGACGGCAACGCAACCCTGGTGACCATTTTTGGCTGCATAGTGAATGGCAGCGGCCCCCCGCGCGATTTCTTATCCAACGGATGCTCCCTACCATCTTCAACATCACCCATGGTCATGGCTTTTGCAATAAGCTCCAAACATGCTTCTCTTCCTGCCTCTGCTGCTATGTGCACAGGAAGAAGTCCCGGCCTCTTGTCGGCTTCTTGCAGCGATGCTCCCTTCTTCAGCAGCAGCTGCAAAGGTCCGGGACCAGCGCAAGCTGCAGCGTAGTGAACGGGCCTTCGATTGTTCGCATCAGGATGATTGAAATCCGGATTCACCTTGAGCAGCTCCTCCAGATACTTCTCATTCGGATTCACGCATGCACAGTGCAGAGGCGTCATGTCTCGATTGCCCATTTGCGCCTTCTTCTTCACGGAGATGGCTTTGAAGGGCGGAAGCTGTTGTTTTCCGTCATAGAGAAGGACCTGCTTGTGCAGCTCGTTGAACCATCCTTGTCCGTAAAGCTCGATCAGCTTGCCGGCCAATTGCGCGTTGCCTCTCTGTACAGCTTGGTTAACGTGCGTGGTCAGCATCTGCGAGGTCACATACTTCTTCGTCACCAGTCGTTGAATCAACGGTATAGGCGCGTTCTCGCGTAACGCGTAAATGATATTTACATTGCCGTGAACCTGTATTTTGTCCTGCAACAATGCGTCGTCGCCTTCCTTTCCTCCCTGGCCATCTGAATCGGACGTATCCCGTGGCCAAGCATTTGGAAGTTGTAGGTTCCGGTGCCTGCGAACATGAGAAGGCTTGGCAACTCCACCACCCTGTCCTCTCTGCGGCCCTGTTGACCTGTCTTCATCCAGTAGTCGCACAGTGCCTCCACAGGCTTTCACTGGCCTTTCTTTCACTGCGTACTCCAAGCCCGTCTTCTCCACATCTGGCGCTCTTTGCTTATTCAGTGTGGAAACGTGCTTCTTGTCGTTTATCAGCCGTATCAAGAATGTGTTATTTCCCAGGACGCACGCCGGAATGACAAGCTCTTGCTGCAGGCGTTGATACAAAAACGAACGGAAAGCGCTTGCTCGGTCTTGAAATGCTCGCCTCTCTCAGCATACTCAGTTGATGTTGTGTTTGTGTTTCAGTTTGTCATTGGCATGTTTCTTCGCTTTC